>LPNX010832169.1:303800-391235 GCA_001517045.1 Pseudotsuga menziesii
AGCTGTTAGCTTTCAGTACATATCTCATACACTAGTGGTGCTCATGATAGCACATCACTACTTGAGCTACTCTGCGTAGCAGCCTACTGAATCGACCTGGTACTCCCACTGTGGATCTCTGATATCTCATCGGGAGGTCATCTATGTCAGCATCTGGGATATCTAGAGTCAACCTCTCTAGGTTCTCCTCTAGCTCCCTGGTGATATCATGACCCTATGGTACAAAGCGGGCTCCAGCTCGCCTATCCAATGGAGATGCTCCTCCAGGTCTCACTGCTCCAACTTCTACATGAGAATATACATGTCTCGTCACTTAACATAAAAATATAAAACTTTGAAAAAACATAAAAACATTTCATCCATTTTAGGGTTTCTTGCTTCTCACCGATGTCACCCCACTGTCTGGAAGGTGGGAGTGGTAGGTTAGGATCTACGGTGAAGTTCATGCCTGCGTAAGCATAATCCTCAATCATGAGGATCTGATCTCATAGCCATCTGAAGAACGGATCACCAAACTTCACCCTTCCCCTACCCGCTCTTGTGTGAGCCATGACCTGGACCCACCTCAGCATACGGGTGTCCTGTGCTCTCAGACTCCAAAAGACCACCTGAGGTCTCATCTATGGAACCTGCTCGAAGAAGAAGCAGGCTAAAATGGAACCAAAGCCAAACTGCTTTAGCTCTCCCTGCCGACACTTAGTCAGCTGATCATTGAATATTGGAAGTATGGCTTCAGCCTAGTTGAAAACTGTGGGTTCCATGGCCTCTATGGTGTACAACATGTGTGCCCTGGAAGCTTGGTGCACACCCTAACTCCCGGCCACCCTCTGCATGGTAAACAGAATAGTTCATAGAGCCCTATCCATCACTGCCTTGATGGGGATCTTCTTCCCCGATGTACCTGTCCCTGGTGCACAGTGTTGATCTATAAGCTCTCTTGTAGTAATGTCCCCACCATGGGAACCTGTTAGTGAGATGGGGGCACCTTGTCTCGAGAGACTAGTCAGGACGTAGATATCCTCTACCTCCACTGTAAGCATATGGCCCCCCACCTCGAAATACTGTTGCTTTGGATTCCACATTTGTAGTATGTGTTCCAGTAATTGTTCATGCGACACCATGCTTGGGGTCTGGAAGAACTTCAGGAGCCCACAGTCTCGTAGTGCCGCAATACAACCCACATTTCTCTCGGCAGCAACATCCTTATTGTCATGTGTTCTTTCTTTCCATATCACCATGTTTTGAGCAACCTATACCTGCCAAAAACAATAATGGTATGCATTAGAATCATCCTTAAATCATTGAAAATCAAAAGAATGAAGTTATATTGCCCATACTATTAGTTTAAGTTATCCACGATCAGCACTTCCTGTTCACCGTTGGAGACAGGGGGTGGCACCTCCTATCCACTATGTTATTGGCGCGGTTCTCGGGTGGTACCGCGTATCCCGCAAGGGGTAGTCATGGTGCTCGCATTTTGGGTTTTAGGGCTTGCCATATGGGCCCAAAACCCCACCAAATCTCAAAATAAATGCTATGAAATGAAAGATAAGGGTCTTAACTATTACCTACAACTGACGATGTTGAAAACGGACGATGGGAACTCCCGGTATCAGCTGTGGAAGATTTGGCTAGGAAAATGCTCCAAGTGCTCTCTGCTAGAGGTAAATAGTGAAATGATTTGATTTTTTACTATTTACTTGACTTATATAGGCATTTTTGGGTCCGACTTACTATAGTTTTGATATAAAATCATATTTTAGTCAAAGTTTATCTGTCGTAATCCTTTAATGCTGGTGTTAAATGCATTTAACACTTGTTTTTGAGTCGTTTGCAGGATAAGAGAAATTTAGTAAGAAGCTTTGAAATTTTGTTTATGGCTTTTTCACACTTTCACAAAATGGAAAAGGTCGTTGAGTGTTTATTACGACACTTTGTCATGCTCATTAAAATCTAGTATCAAAGGTCCAAGTCCATTTCAAGTTTCTTTCCAGGCTCGTAAAAATCAACATTGTGTAAAGAAGCATCATGGAGTCCTCTTTTCACCTCTTTTTCAGGCTCCTTAAATACAAAAAGGTTGTCGATTCCGTTTCTGATTCTCCAGGCTCGTAAAATATAACATTGTGTAAAGAAACCTCATGGAGTTCTCTTTAAACCCTTTTCAAGCTCCCTAAATACAAAAAGATTGTCGAGCTATCTTGTCTTCTTCATGCTCGTTAAAGTATTTGAAGAGTTGTCCGTCTGATGGTAGGTTATCTCTTTTTCGGTTCGGATAGGACTATTTACGAAAAAGGAACACTCCAACCAATCATGATTGAAAGAGTTCTTTAAGGTATGATTTTACACTTTTCCGGGCCTTAAGGACTAAATCATACGAAAAACGACCCCTTTGGAGTCTTCTTCCGTATTCGTTCAGACTCTCTAAACATGAACAATACTAAGTTTTCTTTCAGTGGACTCGTTAAATCAAACATTGAGAGACCCGTTTTGGGAATGAACCCCTCCTCTCTGAGGTTCGTAAAATATATGAGTCTGGACTTGTCTTCCAACAAGCTATATCGAGTGTTTGTTACCCTCTTTGAACTCGTAAAACCGAAAAGAGGCACTCATCAATCATGATGGGGGAAATGGGAAGGGAATCATTTTGCAAATAATGGTAGTTGTTTGTCGTTACCTTTGAACATGGCACTTGTCTACACAATCATGTCAGTCGATTGGGTATTCAGCTGATCTCCACGACGATCCACTTTCATGAGTCATGTCAATCCTTTGAGTCTTTCAAAAGAATGCATTGTCCACTATCACAATGTGTGTCTGTCCCATTCAGTCATGATGCCAAGTCTTTTTGTCGTGCCGCCCGATGTTCAAAGGGGATTTTGAAAAGTTTTACCTTTGCACTCTACATAGTCTTTGTGTCAATATCTTTGAGTCAGTCATGTGGTTACTGCATTCACATAATTCTAGAACTATGTTCCGAGTTTCATGTCGTCGATGTGAGACTCATCATGGCCCTCCTTCGACGAAACTTTTCCCATCGACATCAGCTTATCATCCGGGAAATAGTCTTAGAAACAATATTTAGTACCTTGAGATCTGTATGCCTTAATGACAGATTCTCTCACTCTTGACATAGGTTCACATCATTGACCTTCGATCGATACAGTTGACTGGGTGTTTGACATCAGGATATCTATTCACACTTAGTAGATTGTACTAGAGTACCTTGGGAATCATTGACATTAATGGTGATCTCCCTTGCACTTGTTAATGGTTCACATCATTGGCTGGTAATCAAGTGGTTTCTACCATGTTCGGCTTCAGATCATTGTAATCACATGGATAGAATCGTACTTTGTGGAAGACGAGACGAAGACCCTGGGTATTTGTCTAAAAGCGCTCATTGCTTTTTCCCCATGTTGTGATGGAGTTTTGTATATTTAGCATGGATCCACATTTGTATGGTCATGGCTATGCTCAAATTTGTGCTTGTATGACATAGATCTACGTTCTATGTCTGGTAGCTATGTCCAAGTTTGACTCCTCTATCACATGGATCTACGTTGTATTCTAGTAGCCATGCTTGCTTATTCCTCTCATGGATCTGCCTTGTATTGGTCTACAACCATGAGTTTGGTTACTTGTGTCTATGATTCAACATACTGATGTACTACAGATGCCTACTTGACGACATGCTCCGATCGAGCCAACATTTTCATCTCATGGCGACGACTTGTTCTCTCAAAGCTCTCGTTTATCCTATCCCTCTAAGACGCATGCTTTGGGGGGCATCTTGTTATACCAAAATCCTGTCACCATCATGTGATAAGAACTTTGACATGCCTACTTGCCCTGAATCCCAGTTCTTGGAGTGGAAACTCATGGCTATCATCAATCTTCTATGAAAATTCCCAGCACCGCGCTTGCCCCTTTATCCAGAAGCGGTACCCTTGTTCACACCACCCATCCCCTATTTCCCACAAGTGGTGCCACCGCTTATGGCACTTGGTCCATAAGCGGTTATTACCGGAACCACTCTGTCATTGAAGGAGAAACGCGGTACCCTACGTAAAAAGGGAAAAAGAGAAGTTTCTCGAGGCTTCTAGATGATAAGCCTCATGTCTTCCTTTATCCCTACTGTTGTGGGTTAGTTGAGCTTGAGATCCCTCATCCTAGGATATTAGAGGCCACCTCACCCACTAATCTCTCAACCTACCCTATCCATTAAGCCTTATAAATACAAGCTTATGGCCATGGTTGAGGGGGAGAACTCTTAAGGTATTGTTATGTTGTTGGATTGATCATTTGGCCCAAGATCATTTGGGAGAGTATAGAGAGCTAGAGTTGGAGCTTTTGGGGATGAGAATGCTTGGTTTCATGGAGATGCATGTCAACACTAAGGATTGGTTGTAAACTTCTTCATATTTATTTAATGCAAGTTGATTTCTGTCCCACATATATTGTTTTTATATGATTTCACATGTATGTTGTTAGATTTCTTAGTCACTAACATAGATTAGTAGATTATATTCTGGTGGTTTCGATATGTTTGCGTGTTGAAGCTTATTGTAGGTACACAGGGTAACGATCGAAGCATTACATTCCAGGTATCTACGACATCTAGGGAGAGTCTTGAACCTCTGTCCTCTATTTGTTTTGGATCTGAACCATTCAGATCAGTGGAACACCTTGCTGTCCGCGGGAGGTGAAATATTCCAGCTAACATGATTATATGTCTTGGGTTAATATATATGATCATCAGTATGTATGGAATAATTCTTCTGAGTATGATATGATAATATGGATAAATAATACGCATATGGACCATGCATTAATTAATTAATGAAAATGAGATAAAGCATAGAGAAAGAGAAATCGAATTGCCCATGGAAATGTTTGAGTGAACTCAAGTTATAAAGCTTCAATAAAATATGAATGCCTCAATCAACGACTCAATCAAAGCATTAATTGAAACATTAATAATGTTCTTAGTTAAGTAAAGAAGAGCTTATTGTTCATCAATCAACATGCATTAGTTAACTAAAGAGGTCCATGCAAAATTTAATAATATAAATTGTTCATCGATGGCACCTAGAGTGAAGCATGAATGACACTTGAGTTACAATGTTAACTAAGTGATCAACAATTAGTTAAAGATTGAATTCAAGCCAGTTAACATTCAGTTCAAATAAGTTAACATTCAGTTCAAGTCAGTTAACATTCATCTCAATCCAATTAACATTTAGTTCAAGTAAGTTAACTTTTAGTTCAAGTTAGTTAACATTCAGTTCAAGCCAATTAACATTCAGTTCAAGTCAGTGGACATTCAGTTCAAGTTAGTCGACATTCAATTAAAAACTAATAAAGAAAGGAAGGGCACATATCTTATGCATGTAAGAGAATCTTAAGTGTCATCTTGGCACTGATACTTGGGAGGGCGTCAATGTTTTGCATGGAGATAATCTCATACACCAGTGTTACTGATTCCTGATACCTTTGTCCAATTGAAAATTAGCTTCTCTTGGACAATAGCCTTAGTTTTTAGTTTTGTGTAGCTTAGTTTTTAGTTTTGTGTCCACTACAATGCAATTTGAAATTTGATGTTACATAGCAATCAATACAATGTATTCAATTGAAGAATCCATTCAATTTATATCAAATATATAGCAACTATGGACATACACAAGTGGCTAATGTCTTGTTGCAATTGTTTTTTTGTTAAAAAGGGCCATGGTATTATTACAAGTATTGTTGAACTATTGAATGTTTGTTTGCAAAGTGACATTAAGATCATCTTTACCTTGCAACAAGGATTCTTGCAATATTATGCTTTACTTTCTTTTTTCCCTTTGTATTTATATTCTTTAATTCAATTTTTTGCGTTCTTGACAAGAATCTTTGTTTTAGATTCTATTGAACGTTGTCCTGCTATATCAAATTTTCACTTGCACATTTAAACTTTCAATAAAATCTTTTATTGGTTGCATTTTCCAAAGATATATATAGTTGAGATAGTAAGGTCTCTTGTTTTTCCCATCTATTTTTTTTGTTCTACTTTCCAATCGATCCATATAATATCCTTTTTGGTCCTATCACTTTTGCAAAGTGGTTTCTATGCACCAAGAGGAATTTTTTTTGGACAAAGGAGCTTACTTTAGTGGACCAAATGCTTTTTCAATGCAAGGACCAGATGTACAAGAGATCGATTATCTATTGGCTAGGCACAACTTGTTTCAATTGAAAAAATTTCACTATTGTCTAGGTGATTGCTTATGCGATGCACTACTAGTCTCGATACATTTTTGTTCTTCATATGTGGAGATAAGACAAGGAATTTTGGATCACTTTAGGGATAGTTTGGATTTCCATGCCCTTGAATCTCTTCATCCAATGAAAACATAATTGACTAATGATTTCCTAGAAGAATTGCATGGTGTAAAAGATGTAGATGCATATTAGCATAGAATGTCTTTGTTTGCATCTAGAAAATGACATTATGCAATCAACTGCAATTGCACAATTCCTATAATGCAAATGATGTTAGGAAAATAAACTACTTAAATAGATATCTTGTTGACGATATTGTAAGAAGAAAGCAATCTATTGCTAATTGGGAAGCATATATTGTCAATGTGTTAATGATGTACATACAAGGAAAAATAGAGGGAAGTGAATTTGCATTGCAATGGCTATGTGATTTCTTCAATATCAACATATACAGTTGGAGCATTCAGTTGCAAACAATCACAAAAAGGTTTCATTCAACATATACTTCTTCAAAGACACTCCATCTCATGCATTATGTTGTTGGTACTTCACATATGCATTTCTAGACATTGCTTTTAAAAACAATGTGCACAAATCACACAGGTACATTTTCTAAAGGCATATATACTTATATTAAAATGCAAATAGATGTTTGTGCAACAAACCCTATTCTTATGCCACAATGTATTTACATTGACACCAACGATAGCATTGCACATCCTACTCATATAAACTACATAGCTAAAGATAAAAGATAATATAAAAAAAAAGACATCTACAAAAAAAGAAGTCAAAATTGCAGATGAGCAAAGTGTAAAATTGGAATATTCCCAACAAATAACTAGCAAAATAAAAAAAATCTAGTTCCTTCAAAGTTCCCAACACCAAAATTACAAGATTGCAACAACGAAAACAACAACATCCTCCATTGACAAAATAAGGAAATATGCAAAAGCCTCAAGTGCAGTGAAAGTATTATTGGACTCAATTCAAGACATGCCAACTCATGCATGTGTTGTCTGTGAACGTATGAAAATCCATAAATATAGGGATATAATTGAGAATAACATCATGTTGAGTTATACATCTTTAACAATTGAAAATGATTCAAAGACCATTGAAGTCAATCAAGAAATTTGCAAAAAAAGAGCAAAAAGGCACTATGCAATAAAAAAATTGCCTTCACTTGCATCACCTTTACAAATTTGAGATAACAAGAAACTTGATTATGTGTCAACATTGTCACCTTTAGAAAAAAGGTTAGTGTCACTAAGGTTGGCCTTTGCACAAATAAGAGAACTAAGCTATAAAAAATCTCAAATTGCACTTACCAGAACAATAATAAATGTCGTTGCAGACTTGAATAGAGTTCAAAATGCACTGCCTAGAAGTTTATCATAGTGAATGGCAATTAGAAACATGTTAAAAATAAAATTGGAGTACATAAGTGCCTATTTATTTGGCAATGGTTGATCATGTAATACTATGCTCACTCTAATTGAATTGTGCAAGACTCCACTTTACATATTTGAGTGTGTCATGGTCAATAACAAATGGGAAGAAATTATCAACAAAAATAGTGAAACACATATTCATGGTTTATTGAACACAAAATCAATTGATTCTAGTGATGAAGACGAAGATCCAAAACTTATCTCTAAAACAAAGGTACATGGCTATGGACAATTCCAACTAATAGTTGACTTGGATAATTAAATCATACAAATTGCACCTTCTGAAGGATTCCAACCATTGGGATTTTTCCAAGACAAGTTTTCTGAAGAACTCAATTTCCCCATACTATTTTATGGATTTAGTCGACCTGGTGACACCTCAAACTGATTTACTTATCAAAAAATAGTGTAGTGGGATATTTTGCATGCTTTTGAATACTTTCAACACATAACACAAATATTTTCTTCAAGGAAGTTCATAAGCTCAATAACCAAGTTTCAAGTTCTTCCTGGATTTCAATTTGCAGAAAAGAGCTAAAAGGAAAAAATCTTGTTGCAAAAGATGTAAAATATAGAAAGAACCTTGAAAAAATATTGAAATCACCAATTGCCTATCACTGCCTCAAAAGAATATGCACATGTCCTAACTACTTTGGACACATAAGAAAATTTGTCTTTGTAATGATACAACAACTTAGCCCTCCAATGATCTTTGTGACTTTTACTAGTGCTAGACATATTTGGCTTGCATTGTGTAATGCATTGTAAGAAACTAGAAACAAGGCTTTGGAAAAAACTATTGAAACAAATACTAAAGAAAATCTTGAGCCATTGATAAGACAACATCTTGTCCTTTGTAGCCACTACTATAAACATAGAATAACAACATTTCAAAATTTAATCTTAAATAATGATGAATTGTCAGAGACATACAAGACTACTTCATCATCATTGAATTCCAGAGTAGAGGCAATGAACATGAGAATGGGTTTCTTTGGACAAAAAATGCCTCTAGCTTTCAACAAGATTCTCAACATGACATTGGCACATTTGTTGATTGATATTTGTCTTTTGATTCATCACTTATTATTGATAAAGTAACCAAGACTCAGACCCATCATCACACAAGAAGTTGCAAAAAATATCGATGTTCTAACTGCATATTTAATTTCCCTCTACCTCAAATGGATAAAATTGTTGTTTTGCATCCCTTGGAAGATGACAATGGTAGAAATATTGAAAAAACAAAAGAACTATTCTCAATATCAGAGCACAAAAGCTACCCTAAAAATATGTCCTTTGATATGTTTCTATCAAATCTCAAAGTAAATGTAGAAGAGTACATTCTTCTTTTGTGATCTTGCATATTGCATCCTACTTTGATTCTAATAAGTGATCCATCTGATGTATGGATCAGTGCATTTTCCAAACAGGTAACATGCCTGTTAGATGCAAACACAGATGCACAATTTATCTTAGATGCTTATGTTGCCACAACATACTGAAGCTCTTACATTACAAAAATGGATCACACCATGACAATTGCTTTCAATAAAATAAGAGAACAATGTCTACTTAGAAACAACAAAAAGAATGAAACAATTCATAAACATGGCAATGTGCTTATCAACATGCAACAAATGTATAGTCAATAAGTTGTCCATATTGTCCTTTCTTTGCCATTGTACTCAAGCTCTAGAAAAACAATATTATTTAACACTGCACCAATGGAGAAAAAAACATGTTCCATAAAGAATCCCAAGTTATTACAACAAGAACCATATGATTCTCAAATCATTATGTGTGCTTTGATTGTTGCCAATTATATTGCAATACTTACTGAACTTAAACATATATGTTTGGCATAATGTGCCTCTTCTTACTCATGTCCAAATTTTAGTCTAAGGAAAATAAAGTGTACATCTCTCATACATTACATTCGATACAATGAACAAAAAGACTCAGATAACTTTGTTAGAGAGAAAATGATGTTATTTGTCCCCTATAGAGAAACTGAAGATCTCTTAAAAAAACTATGAAACACGGTTTGAAGTATACTTGTCACAAAAACTATTAAAAGATTCTATTGAACAAAAGTTTGTGGCTAAAACAAGAACAAATTGGGGTGACATTGACATGGTCTTTGTAACAGTTGAAACTATATATGAACCAATATGCATGGTTCAATCGTTGGAACAACAACAAATTGATTTCCTCATAATTGAAAAAATACAACATAAAATTTATATAATGCAAAAGATGCTTCCTAGAAAACTATAACTAACTCTTATACTTCCTTTGAATCTATTAAACAGCCATATATATTAAACAAAGAAGAATAATATGGAATTAGAAAAAATCTTAACAAAGAGAAGCAATCAATAATGAAAGGAATCATAATGACAAAGAAAGAAGATTTAACCACACCAATTCATATTTTTTAACTGAAGGAGCAGGAACAAGTAAGCATTTATAGTAAAAGCAATTTACCATGATTTATTATGCTTTTACAACAAGGATCTCCACAAGGACCCTTTAAAGAAAAAGGGATTCAAAGTTGCTTTCACTAGAAGAGTTGCACATAATGCAGACATTGTCACTGTACATTAATCCCTTCACTTTCCTTTGAGCCTATCAAACATGCTCCCATTAACCTCTACTAAATTGGATATATTGAATAAACAATATGAACAACTTTGACTCTTGTTTATAGATGAGGTGTCACTAATAGGTTCTAGAATGCTATGCAACATTGACAAAAGGCTACGAGAAACCATGCACACTTTGACATCGGCTTTCAAAAACCTTGATGTCATATTTTGTAGAGATATTTTTCAAGCACAACATGTAAGAGATTCCTAGATTTTTTGAACAATCAAGATCGCAATTTGACACAATTCCTTATAGATTTTGGACAATAATTGTCAAATGCTTTGAACTCAAAGAAGCAATGAGACGAGAAGATGCTATGTTTATATCCATATTGAATAGAATTAGAACTTATTCACAAATAAACTATCACATTGACTATTTAAACATACATTGAAATAGATCTCCACCAAATGTTCCAACACTTCCATACTTATTTTACAAAAACAAAGATGTTGAAATGCACAACAAAAAAATGTTGTTGCTTATCCAATTAGAATATTTTGATAAGAAAATTGACCCAATTGAAGCAAATTCTTATGGAAACAATAAAATAGAGTTTCCCTCTGCAATTGTCCTAAAACGAAATATGCTTGTAGAATCAATTAGAGGCAATTATGACAATTGGCGATGGTCTTTTTAACAGTGCAGAAGGCATTTTGGAACACTACAAAAAGGACAAAATTGACATAGTTTGAACTGAATTTAGAACACCATCAACTGGCTCAATGCAACGATTTTTTTCTCTTGGCATTCCACGTTCTTGGACACCTATCACAAGAATCTCAAGACAAATATCATCAATAAATAAGGATCCTATCGTTTGAGAACAATTTTCAATCCAATTGTCATGTGCATAAACAATGCAAAGGTTAGAAGGCCTTATAATGGACAATGTAGCATTGGATCCAAAAGGATTTAAACAACATGGAATTGTATACACTACATTATCTCGTGTCAGAGATATGCATAAACTATATCTAGTAAACAAATTGCAAGAAAAAAATTTGTGTACTTCATAGAAAGTTTGCAATGAGATAAATATGCTTCAAAATAAATATAGCTTTCAATTTGAATATGGCTTCCAATCAATACTAGAGCAAGGCTATTTTTTCATATGCTCATTGAACACATTGACAATGCTGTTAATGACTACAACCTAATGAGAAGTGCTATCTTGTGTCTACAAGAAACACAAACAAACCTTTTACCAAACAAAAGTCTACTTGCAAAAAACTTTTGCTATGTATATGCATTTTGTATTCTCACATGTTACAAACAAAACATAGTAGTCAAGAAAATGAACAGTTACACAACAAACTCCATTGGAACAACTATATGTCAATTTCAAATTGACAAAACTATTGCCAAATTAGCAAACATTTATATTGCACAACATACACCACTTTAGGAACATTATTCCTTTGTGCATAACATGATAAAATACATTCATCAAAATGATAATGTTGCAATTGTTGGTGATTTAGACTTTGACATGTTGCTAAGCAATAATACACACAAAAAAAACTGCTCATTCATGGAGAATCATAACTTCAAGCAACATACTATGAAAGCAACAAGCTATGTTGGCTCCTTGCTTGACCGTTTTTGGACAATTCTGCAAGCTAACAACATCAGAGTTCATATCTTTGAAGCTTATTGGACATATCATAATAGCAATTGTCTTTCAATCCCTTTAAAAACATTTGCAGATACTTCTTCCTAGTGCAAATTTTATATTTTCTTAAACTTTTATAGTTACAACCATTGCAATTATTTTATGCTAAATATATCAGTGTCCATTAATAGATATGAACATATTCATCCCACCCATTTGAAACAAGCATGACCAAATCCTCTTACTATTGATATTTAGATACAAAATTGCATTTATGATTCAACAACTCATTCAAAAAACAATTGAGCATTCATGGCATTGACATGTACATACTTTACTTGCTATTGACTTTAAACATTTTATTGCATATTGTGTTTCCTATATGTTTTCAGTATTCTAATCTCATGGATACAAGCAATGAACAAAATAATATCTTAATCTATTATACTTGTGATTATTTCTATGTCTATGATCATTTAGATTATGTGCAACGTAAAGTCACATGATTTTCCAAACAACAAAAATTAAAAATAGATACTCAAGTTATCTTTGGTGCCTTTTCAAATTGAAGCTCTGCAATTCCAATCACATTTTCAACATGGATTTGGACAACAAATATGGAAACAAGCCTTAGACTAAAATGCCACAGATACTGGATCAGTACAAAAAAAATGTAATAATACTTTTAGTGTTCCATAAAGCCAAACCAATGATTCGTTGTAAGAATATTGTATTATATTTTTAATATGTTCCATATACTACTTGTTCTAGGTTTAAACAAGCAACACAACCACCATCTTTTATTGTACAACTTTGTTTGACAACATACACAAATTTATTGGAAGGAGATTCCTTAGTCTTGAATGGACCTACACAAAGTAAAAATATGAGTTCATCTAGTAAAGCACTTTTGATTCATGTCGACTTGGTAGATAAACATGAATAGCTAACAATAAAAAACAACATCAATATAAATCTTATATCTCGCTTCATTGACCATTTCTCTCCTAGTAACAATGTCTAAAAGTTCAAAAGTAACAAGTCTCAACTGAAACAATACCACATGTTTGTCAACAGTGTAAACTACCACCATACACGACTATTAAACACCTACTATGTTGGGTCCATTGCAGTAATTATCATTATCTCCCACCAAAATAATAGAAACTATGAATTAAATATCAAGGATAAAGAGACAATAAATTATAATGCAACTATTTGTTTTTGGTCAATCTCAAAACCGTTTCTTGCTTTCAAATACATTTGTAAAACAAATTTTATGTCTTTCATGTTTTTGGACTAGCAAGTTGCAACTGAGTGAATGCTACAATATATTTTTTTCCTAAAATACAAGATTAACTTGTATTAATAATTACACCAATGTACCTATTCAATAATGTTTTCAGGAATAGGGCAAGAGGATTTTACATACTATGATTCTCTTCAGTGACATTTATTGATGTACTCGATGATGAATTCACAAAAGCGCATCTCTAGACAATGTAACCTAGAAAAAAATTATCAATTGAGTTGGTTAGATCCACCAAAGCCAAGAAGGTGGATCCCTTTCTTAGGTGGATGACTGATTAACAAAGCTTTTACATCTTCTCTAACAATTCACCCTATAGAATGATCCAACATGTGGATAAATCCATCCCTTAATGATGCACCCTCCAAGAGTGTAACAAATATTCCATGTGTCAGTAAATCAAGGGATATAAAAAACTTTGTAAATGTGCAATGAGTAACAAACTTGGACCAAGGAATAAAAAAAAATATATCTAGAAGATGGGGCTCCTTGAAACAAGTACTTTCCTTAACCACCTCAACAAAAAATACAAGTGCGACCTTGAGAAAGAGGTTTCCACATGTACATGCATCCAACAAATTCATTGGAGAACGTGTGATATCCATCATAATTCAACTAAATCCACATGTGTGGCATGAAGTAGATATTTTAAGAAACCTCCCAACACCTTTGGACTCAGCTTTCACTAATTTCATGCTTGAAGAAAGAATGCACTCCCCCCAAAAAATATTTTAAATAAATTTCACTTCAATTATTGTGATGGAATTCCATGGCATCTAGGAACACAGGGGCTTCATTCAATGAATCTCTAGCATAGCACGTTCGTTCATGGCATATGAAACAATACCCCTAATTTCAGTAAATATTGGAAAATACCTCCCAAAATCGTTTTTTTTAACCTCCTCCCAATATGCCTTCCCAATTTAAAAAAAGACCCTATTTTCACTATATATTGTATGTATCCATTTTTTCATTTACATTTTTTATACCTCTTTATATTTCTACCTAGTATATTGACATGATACCCCTCTTATGACGCCATATGCATTCTACAATGCACCTTCTTTCGATGTATATTGTGGATGCACATTACTTCACCCACAATGCAATTACTCAACCACATATCGTTATGATTTGTGTCATCTAATGGTCTAATGAAGAGATGGGAGATCACTTCTTGTATGTAACTAGAGCCAATGCACATAGTACAAAATTTAGATTCAATGTTCAGGCCCCCAATTATTGACTAAGCCTCTTGTGGGATGGTTATACAATCCCCCAAGGCATAACGAGGGGCTATAACAGGCCTGGGGAGGCTTAGAGCCTCCCAAGGAAACCATCAACATCATGGAATACTCATTGTTTATTACGAGACTGCTGTAGCATGGAGAGTCCTCCTCAAACCCAAAAATAGCAAGGATGGCCTCATAGTTACAATGTTAAAATAAAGTCTCCCACTTCCATGTCAAACACCCTTGAAATTACTCACAAATGATATGGCAAATGTTGGAGCCCTTCTCCCTAAGAGAAGCATGATTCTAAAGCACAATGGGGGGGGGACCACCTGAACCCAATGTTTCATTCCATGATTGTTAAGTATAGTGTGGACATGCCTTGGTTGATGAATATAGGTGCTGGATGGGGGAGGTCATTTTTACACCCATCAAGGATGAACCAAAATAAAGGAAGGGGGTTCTCAGTGCTCACTACCCTTCCTCGTGACCTCACTTGGACTTCACTTAAGGGGGTATTTACTATGCCCTTCATCTGACTGTCATTCTTCTATTAAGAGAGAGTTGTATTTTAATATAAATTCCAATGGACATGCAATTTAAAATATATATATTAGAAATATATTTACACAAATAAGATGTTTAGAAATGGTGTTTACATATATAAAAATTTGCAATACATTACTACTGATAAATTGTAAATGAAGTGCATTGCAAAGTTCTACCTATCAAGCTGCATGGCAGGACATCAAATTTCAGATCAACACCATTCTCATTTATGATAAAAATAGTCCACTGGTGTTAAACATGACAACCACACTCGCAGGACGTTGATCCACTAAAATTGAAAGCATTATGGGCTCCAGGACATTGATGTACATGGTGGCTCCATGAAAAACCTTGTGCATGCATGGTGTCTCCATAAACAACTATCACTATCCAAGGTAGTTTAATTTAGATCCTTGAGGATGGTGGATCTTTGTAAAGCTCTTGTCTTCCTAATATGACTTCCATGTCCAATCCCACCAAGCTTAGCGCATTGCATGGCTCTTTATTTTTTGTAGCTAACTAAAGTATTTCTAAAGATTAACTTAACTTTATCTTGAAAAAGTTGTCACTGACCATTATCTTGCAACCAATAAAACCAACCATAAATAAGAATTCCTTTTTACTGTTATCGCGTCTATAGAAGTTGCAATAGTTCATTTCCTTCGAACATAAAAAACAACTCTACTCTTGGATTCGATATGTATATATTCACCTTTGATTGAAAGGGATGTGAGAAAGAAAAAGGTAAGTAGACGGGAGAAGCAATTACATAGTGAGTAATAAAATTTCAGCAACTAAGGGATGCCATTTGGATTTGATCATGGGAAATTGCTCCATTAAGGTTGCCTTAATGAAGGAACAACCAAAAACATGTTTCTTGTATTTTAAATGGCCAAAAAGAGAACCTTAGGTTTATAGCCTTGAACATACATAAATCTTAAATCCTGAATAGATGCAAATACACAAACCATCTTCAACGTTTTTTGGACCGGGACTAAAAAACTATTGACATACTAGTTTTAAAACAAAAACTATTGGTATTATGCGCAGTCTCAGTATTTGACCCTTATCCAGCAGGGAGGTTCACTGGAAAGCAGAGCAATTCAGAGATTCGAGCTATTTTGTCTACTCTGCATTCATGATATTTGGCACTGTTTGTGGATCTCTGTCGTTTTCGCCCTTTGGAAGATACGATGAAAGACTACTTTTGATAATGAGGTTAGGTCCTTGCATGCTTTCTATTAAATATGGAGGAATGAGGTATGTATCCAGTTGTTGTCCAAAAGTCTATTTGCTCATTAAGGATTCCAAGGCCCTGAAGGTAGATGCTTACTCTGAATTTATTTTTATTATAGTACTGTGGTGGAAGAGGATAATTGTATATACCCTTGCTCCTTTTGCTTTGTCGATGCAAATATTTTCATGCGAATACAATACGTAGTTGTCGGAGTTTGATAAGATTCCTATTAAACATTTATTCAAGTAAAAAACAAAAAACTATTTTCTCAGAAGACTATGACCTTGTGTCATAAAAAAACGAAGATGAAACCATATTATCAGAAGACTGATATTTTATCATTACAAAAGAAAACATATAATTGTCTGACATAACGGGAGATCCATTAATCACAGCTTTTTGTTTTATACTGTCTTTTCTCCTTTAATTTAACAATGAGATTACACAGTCTTTAGAATGTAATTTCTTCTTTTTCACAGACCATGCATAGAAACTATTATTTCAAAGTTCTCAAGAACCAAATTAAGCAGGATTAAGCTAATAAACATATTAGTACATAAATCGCTTCAGATAAAACAACATACTCAATTAAGGAAAAAAGTTATTTCACCACAAATATGAACCAATGTGAAATTGAATAAGACATTTCTCAACAATAATTTACAAATATGGAAATTTTCTAACTAAGACTTCGAAAAATAAATACAAATTATATCTTTATATATAAGAAACATAAAATAGAAATTACCTTTGTACATTTTAGACAATGTGTACATCACAACATTAGCCTCTATGATGTTCCACCGACTCTTCCCAAAATAATCTTTCTCTTCTTTTCCGTCTTTTACATTAATAAATGCATATTCTCCGTACATTTCAGACGTGAGATAATTATAGCCATACAACTCCATTTCAACACTGGGACCATTCTTGATATAGTTTTGATAAAAATCCCTGTTTGGGAAAAGACTTATTGATGGATGCATCCGATATTATATATTTAGAATATGGAGAGTGTGTCCAAGTCTCTCCAATCTTTCAAAGATGCTTCTTCCATAGTTCACTTTCCTTGCAAGCTGATGAACCAAATTTGCATCGACTTAAAATTTTACAAAACTATAGTAGCAAAGTTGAATAATAAAAAAGTCGTTCAGAAAAGCCACTGAAAACAAACCTTGCTGATTACTATTGCAGGTAACTGCTTTGGATCTCCTATAAAAAATGCATGCGTTAAACCTGTAATTTGTAGTGCAATTGTAGATTCAGCCTCTTTGAGTTGGGATGCCTCGTCAATTATCAAACAGTGAACCTGTAATTTGTAGTGCAATTGTAGATTCAGCCTCTTTGAGTTGGGATGCCTCATCAATTATCAAACAGTCAAATGGTGCTTCCAAGTTCATGCAACTCTTCCCAGAAGATGACACTGTTGAAAATACTACCTTAGCACGTGACAAACAAATTTCCAAAAGATCTTGGTAGGGGGGTAATCTTTCACAACATAATTCTTTTTTTAAGACATACATACATTAACTTCTCCTGGAGCAAAGGGATTCTTTTAAGAGTTTCGTATTGTCTCTAAAATTCTATGTGCACTTTGATCCTTCTTTAGAGATTTCTCCATGACCAGAAAAAACATTCTCTAAGGGTTTTGTCCTTAAAAGCATTTTTTTGAATAAGATTTACAAAACTCTCAACAAATTCATTCAGATGCTCCAAGTCCTGTTTCTTTGAGATTGATCCTGGATAATCAATCAATAAAATTCCTACACAATACAAAAATTGAACCTAATATTTCCAACTTCTCTTTGACAAACTGTAGAAACTTAACTGAATCCTTTGGTTGTGTTGTTTCTTGAGAAGATTCATATTGTGAAAGTGTTGATTCCTGGAAATCAAGAAGATCCGTCAGTCTTCTTCCATCCTGTCATTGGCAGATGACAATTTTTCAGATGATGCACTTGATAATCAAGGAAAATATCTCCCAGAGGACCTTCAACATCCAAGCTCTCCTCATTTCCAACTAGTACAAGGTCACTTGAGGTAAGAATACAGGGAAAGTCATCAATATTGGGGCATTGATATGATGGACTTCTAACTAAGTTCAGGAATCTCATTGCAATTTATGATATTGCAACATTTGTCGGTGAACACACAAATATGCTGTACCTCATATGTAGCAAAATAGAAAGAAGTGAAGCTAACAATTGATGTCTTCCCTATTCCAAGGGGGCCTTGGATCAGCTTTATACAAGGATTCTCTTTCTTTTAAACAACATTGACTGTAGTAACTATTGCAGAAAACTAAGAAACATTCAACTTGTGGGACTCAAAATGCTTGTTTATGAATATTTCTATATCATCTTCATTTCCTTCGACAAAGGCTTCATTACAATCCTGCAAAACCTACTTAGGTTAGACCTCATTTCCTGGATTGTCCGTTTAAACAATTACATTACAACTCACTAAAAAACAATTGACCAAAACAAGCTTTAAAATCCAAAAAAGGCCTCAAACATTGGGAGTGCATACTTTTGTATTGTAGTATACTTCCTTGGAAAACATATCCAAATTTGTTGTTTCAGCAGCCAAGTTAGTATGTAAATATTTCCAGATTCGCAAATTCGTATCCAGATTACCAAGATAAATACCAAAACATCTATTTTCTGTATTGCTATTTTGGGAGCAAAAAGGATGCATATCTCGAACATATACTTTCACGTCCAACATACTGCCATTTTCATTTTCACCATCTTTATCTTTGTATTGATACTATGTTCTATTTACTATAGCTGGCATGTAGTTACGAAGGTCTTCAACATATTGAGGTACTCTTGATGAGAGTATAAGAATATCCTTTGGTTTGAACATTAAAATTTTCTTTTCCTTTTCTCTCCCATATCATACTCTCTGTCAACAAGCATTTTGTATACCACCACTTCATCTTCCGATGGCTGTATTTTTTCTGGAAAGATCACAACTGCATATGGAGCTTCAGAGATGGATTCAAGAGTATTGTACAGTTATGCCCTTGTTTCTTCAATGAGTGGTGAAATAAATGAGACAAAGTACTTTGCTACAGACACAAACCTCTCCAGGATGTGTTTAACCTGAAAGGACCATCAAAGATCTTTGCATAAAACTTGTACCCTTGTATCATAAAATTTGCGAAACAAAATGTACTTCAAGCACTAGGATTGACTATATGCAACAACTTTAGAAAGCTTCTGGCATATAAGGGCAACTATTCTGTACAATTGAAGTAGCTCAAGCCCACTCTATTAAACAAACTTCAGAAAGTTTGAGGAATATCATGGCCACTGTTCTACAAAATTAAAGTACCCCAAGCTCCCAACATCAGCAGGAGGTGGTCTAAGTCGTAAAGAAAAAACATCATCAAAAGACTCTAGAGAAGTGTTAAAACATGGATTTGCAGGACATGGTAATCTTGAGCCCAACAATTACAGCATTGGATTTTAGCAGTATAAATATTTTTCAATACCTTTATTTTTACTCAAGGTTCAACCTTGTATTATTATTTCAATGTTTGAAGGGAAGAATATATATATATGAAGCATTACACCACTAGACTAACATAGCAAACAATTAATCTTCGTAAACAGGAAAATTTCAACAAGCATGACATGTATAAACAAAAAAGAGAAGAAAGAAATCCCAAAGACAACATTGATAAAAATATTGGATTGGCGGAAAGCCCAAAGCTCATCCAAATCGACCAGAATACTTCACCAAATGAGAGAGAGCAAATATAGAATCTCATTAAGGAGTATAGGGATATATTTGGATGGACATATGATGATCCTAAATACTACAAAGGAGATAATTTTTAGCATCCAATAGCCCCAAATGAGGAAAAAATCCATTCAAACAGAAGGAAGGGCATATCAATACTAAGCTAGTTCCTCTTATTCAAAAGGAACTTCAAAAGATGCTAACTATTGAATTTATAACACCTACACAACATTCATCTTGGGTGGTGAATCTGGTAGTAGCGAGGAAGAAGAATGGTGAAATAAGGTTATGTGTCAACTTAAATAATTTGAATGAACTTTCCCTCAAAGATAGCTATCCACTTCCTAATATGGACCACCAGTTGTAGAGAGTTGTTGGATTGGATATATTGTCTATGTTAGATGGCCTTTCAAGGTCTATAGTTTAAACAGATTCTGGTGATTGAAGAAGATCAACAAATGACAACTTTTACTACACCATGGGGAACATTTGAATATCTCTGGATACCATTTTGTTTTTTAATTGGTGGATCAACTTTTCAGTAAATTGTGTCTCCAAGGCTATCTCTTACATTCTCCCAAATTAAAATTAAAAAGATTATAGGATTCTTCATAAATCATTTACATGGTCTATTCATTATGACTCCATATATTATTGTAAGCAAAAAATTAATAGACATATAACTACTTTTAATAGGGATACCAGGTAAAAATTTGTGATCTCCACTTCTGATAAAACCTGAGCATTGATTTCCATCGCTGCCTTTAGTGTTTGCTTGAGAGAGTACCTCTGATTCAGCATGACTTTTCTTGTATTGTCTGAGAGACCTCCATGAGGAATTTTTGGAGTGGGAAGCCACCATTTATGTTTTTGTCTCTATTGATTGCCTCTCTCTTTGGATGAATTAGCCATGGATCTATCCTCATACCAAATTCAGCCTCCTTGAATTTTCTCAAAACTTCTTGCATGCCCAACATGGAAGGAAATTAGGTTGTAAATCTTACAAGCAGCATTGCATGTAATTTGTGTACTGCTGTGATGTTCATTTGAAGGTCTGAGTCCTGACCACGGTTTGGTAACCAATATCTAGAAAACAACAATTTTCAAAGTCTTTACTAACCAGATTATGAATTTATCTAGCCATTATGTTGTCTAAAGACTCTAAACCATGTATCTTATACAAATGAAGGACTGATAACTGGTCTAGTACCCATAGGGAGAAAAATTTAGAATTAGATATGGATGTGAGCTGGGTGATATTATTACCTCCATCTGGGTGCCATCCATTGAGCATTGGTGAGATGGCACAAATTCTACCACGTAATCAATCATAAAGAATAACCATAGCAATTTCTTGCACTCTACACCTAGGAGCTCTAATCCTCATAACTATCCGAAAATGAAAGCTGGATTTTACTAATTTAGTGAAACAACCAAAATTGAAAGAATTTTCCAAGTAATAGGATCAAAAGGAATGTTTTATTATTTTGTACATGTGTGGACATTGGATACCGATATATATACCAGGAATATTGGTTATGGCATTGGACAATGCTAAGGGAAGAGACACCCTTACCCCTACCAGATACGCCGTCTCCCATAAGCAACTTGGAAAACCTTTCTTTCATCAACTCCATATCTGCCTAGTAAAACCCCTAATTATTTCAATAATTAGGAACCAGTTCTCCATGATTCATAGAACATAATTTATTGCTTCAATAATTAGGAACCCCCAATTTTGCCTACAAGCAAAGTTCTCAACCTTCTCGTATTCTTGATATTATCTTCAAATTTAGTCTATGTTTGAGATTGTTACCATTAACGTTCAGACAAACCATTTGTTTCTAAAGATATTTTCAGGTTTTACACTGTTCTTAGAAATTTAGGATTTCATATACACCAAATTTTTCCAAATCCATTAGAATTTGGAACTTTACAAGCATGTCAATGATATACAAATTCAACAGTATTGGCTTGCATATACACATCGAAACTATTCATAAAGGTCAAAACCATAGGATGCTTATCTTGTGCATGCATAACATTTGATTTTGGGAAAGGATTTGAACGAATACCTCATTTAGAATGCATGCAAACAAAAGACAGCTATTCTTGAATTGTCCTGTCTGGTCTATATCTATAAATACTAAGTTGTTATGTCCGATCCGTATCTATAAATAGATATCACAGAATCTTTGTAATGTTCACCTAACTATTGATGTTTGTTCTCTGTTTCTTCATACTCCGAACTCTCATATAGGGTATGTTGGATTTCGAGTGACCAGACCTTTGAGCTCTTCCTGCTGAGGGCCACCCTAGAGTTGGCAGAATATTATTCCTGGCAGACAAATTAGACTTGGTTGAGATTATTTCTGGCAGACAAATCAGTCATTCCTCCATTGCTTTCATTAGCCTAACTTGATTTATGGTTGGGGATCACTAAATTATATTCTTCTGTACTGTTGACTGACTTCGTGGTGTGAGCTCCATCTAAGACAAAATCCTCCAGTTGGAAAAGTCTATTGGTGAAAGCATTGAAAGTAGACATTTGGGTAGAAAAATTTAGTGGCCTAACGAATATGGATCTATTCAAAGTTCCTTCAATTCAAAATACCAATAATAAATATTGAGAAATATCCCAAAATACCTATCTGTATTCTCAGATAAAGAGATTTAGTATATATCAACATCTGAATTTTTAGGCTTAATGAACTTCATTGATTACATACAACAAATACTAATGCTAATAATACCTGTCAATGATAGAAAATGACATACTCCCACCCATATTTGATGAAAAAGACACAGTGTTCCTGACTAAAAGTTCAGGACAAAAGCTGCACCTGTCATTAATTAGAAAGAAAGGAAGCCTAAACACTAAGAGGAATCTTTTCCCAAGCTGGGTAAGAGGGCCATTTTTTTTCAAGGTGCTCACTTTTAACCTTGTCCTTCTGATGATAAGAGCCATGGTTGTGACCAAATATCCTCTTGGACTGTGGATGTTGGTGAGATTTATTCGGATAAATCAAGCCCATAAGATGAAAATTTGGTTGGCTTTGATTATGAGCCATAAATCCCAGGAGGGAAGGACAACAGTCCCCATATCTATCTAGTTTCTCTAAACTAAACAAATTGATTGCAAGATGTAAGGAGGAGGAGAAATATTATAGAACGATGCATAGGGAGGTCAAAGAAACAAAAAAGTAGGTTTCCTGTCTCTACGTGTCCCGTCGATCTTCCATGAAAACCCTTGTAAGACTCAAGCTGCATCTCGAGGAGCTAGGCTCAATGACTTGGCTTCTCTTGTTTCTAAGACACTTCATGAGGTGGTATATGAAGTTCCATCATTGCCATCAACAGTGGAAATGAAATAGATGGTCCTCTCAACAAAAATAAACAGCTAAAGACTAGATGAGAGTTGCCTCCATTGTTTGATAATAGAACCAACAGATTGCAACCATCGAGCTCTCAAAACCCTTATGCTCCTGTGATGTTCCCCTGCTCCCGCGCACTGCTTCTCCACTCCTTTGGATAAAATAAACCCATAAATATTGCATATTTATATTAAATATAAAATATACCCCTCAACCCTAAAAATGACCCCAATATAATGTTTTGTTTGTTTTATAATTATTAAGCCCCCAATATGAACGGATGTGATATGGTATTGGTCCGCCAGTGACACCCTCGTGTCTGGGATCCTGACATTTATTGGTCATTCACTGAATGTGAACAAGGAAAAATGGGATAAGGCATTTAAGCAATAGTCCTCCATGTACCACAACCCCCAATCAAACCAAAGTCAACAATCCATCAAATCATCTTCATTAATGCCCTCCTTAGGATAGCACTCCATAAGGTTTTAATAATTGTGTCATGATAAAGATTCTCATGTGTGAATTGTCTCCATATCCCATAGGGCATTCCAAATAGGATCCCTTCAACCTTAATCTTCATGCAATAATCATTAATTAAATGTGCATAGGAGACAATTATGCATGGTGGCCCTCCTTAAGTGATAACTTAGTTAATTTAAAGTGCAAAGCATAGGTACATTGGTTAATTAGTGTGAAAAAGTTATTTCCTTCGATTGATTTTAATTAATCACACTAAAACCCTAAAAAACCTAAGGTAAAACACTTTAGTTAATTCATTACTTCTAAAGTGAAATTATTAATACTTCAAAACTTAGGGAGACCCTAAGTTGATGGGTTCATATTCCATTAAATAATTAAGTGCCAATCAATTTCTTTTAATATTTAGTTGTAACACCCCTGGTTTAAAACCTCATTGTTTCATTAATATAATTTATTAAAAGACTATGAGTGACTGTAAGGATAAACTCATGTTGTAATTGATTTGTTAATATTAAATTTAAGCTGGTAGTGGTAGAGCAAACATACTGAATGAACATGGACTCATGATTTCACCTGGGTCAATGAGGGGGTGGTGTCATATATCCTAAAAGCTAAGTATGACCCTATTTAACTCTTCTTACCTTATAACTTTATTAAACCCATATTTTTCCTTAATTAATTCCTTAAACATTATTTTTGAAGTTAAAAGGGGGGTTAAAAAGTTAATGGAAAAATGGGACAAGTGTTGCAAAAAGAGGACACGGACATGCAAGGTTGGTGGAACCTTGGAAAAAGGAATACCAAGAACATAGAAAAAAGAAAGCAGAGAACAGATAGCAGAGACAGAGAGAACGTGAAAGAAGAAAAGAAGAAAATGTACTATGCAACATGGGAATGAGGTAGCATTGAGGAGAATTGCAACTGAAAATAAATTTCATGGTTAATTGGGATCACTGGAGGACAGAGAAACAAGTCCTGTTCTATAGCAAAGTGTCCAATTTGATTGGTTTGTCGCAATTGGGTTGGTTGAGTGAACCTGTAAGCCCAAGCCTGTTTTGTTACCCTTTGGTTGATAAATTTTCCTAGTTTTTGCCTCTGGTTACACCAATGATATGACAATGGTGTAAGAAATTCTTTTGGTGGAATTCCAAGCACAGATGTAATGATGTTTTTCACTATGGTGCTAGCTAGAATGAAGTTATGGGAAGGAATTGTACAGTTGGCATGGATTTGGTAATAAACCTGTAAGTCTTGTTGTTAAGTGAGGAAATCTAAAAGAAACCTTGGACTAGTGAGAATCAATGGTGAATGCATGAGTCTCATCTCAGAGGTGGAGTTATGTTGAGAGAAGAGTGAGCATAATTTTCTAAGGTCAGGTGTAGTGCGACTACCACGAACCTGTTTCCCATTTCAATTATTTTGCAAACAGTTGTATTTTCCTAGAAATTGTTTTTAATTTCTGAAATGGTAGATGACTGATAAAGTTTTGAACGATTTCCTTGTTAAATTTCCTAAGTTTAGATACAAGGTATAAATTCAAGATTTATTTTGATTAATTCATGGCTATGAAATATGTGCAAGTTTAATCATGGAGTAATTATTCAAAAATGTTATGAATGCGACTTCTTTATTTAAGTCGGCGTTAAATTCATTTCATGTGGATAATGTTAATTCTCGGGCTTGAAATCGTATGCCAAAGTTGTTTTATTTGGAAAATAAGATCTCCTAAGAGTTAAATAAAATCCTTGTGTCGCAGACATATTCGACCCATTAATTATTTAATAAAGTTTGGATGTGTGTGTCGAAGATATGTTCAACCCATTATTTATTTAATAAAGTTTGGATGTTTGTGTCGTAGATATATTCGACCTATTAATTGTTTAATAAATTTTGGATGGGTGTGTTAAAGATATGTTCAACCCATTATTTATTTAATAAAGTTTGGATGTTTGTGTCGCAGATATATTCGACCTAATAATTATTAAATAAAGTTTGGATGGTTGTGTCAAAGATATGTTCGACCCATTGTTTATTTAATAAAATTTGGATGTGTGTGTCGAAGATATGCTCGATCCAATGATTATTTAATAAAGTTTAGATGTTGGTGTTGCAACATATTGGAACCATTACTTAGTTAACACATTATTCCTAATGGCTAAATTGAAAATTGGGTTATTTAAAGAAAATTAATGCTTGTTTCAAAGCTTTTATGTTGAAGCTTGAAAATAAAATAAAAGACAATGTTCTAATTTTGTTTATTAAGTAATTATAAACCATACTTTGTGCCAAGGCACATTTTTAGGTATTATGAATTTAGAGGTATTGTGGTTTTGGAAAAACATGGACCGTATTTGTTAAGTTAAAATATTTTAGATTGTTCATGTTGAAGTTCAAGTTTTGGGCCAAATTAATGAAAGACTTTATATGTTAGGGTTTGCATGTTAAATTCCATGGGTGGAATTGTTAAAATTATATGTCTTTTGGTCTTACATGAATTTGGAAAAGTATAAATAAATAAATATTTTTCCTTTTCATATTTTTGGAAACCCCACCTAGTTACTGCACAATAACTTTTAAGGGTGAATTCCTCGTCTTAATGAACATTTGACCTAATAAAAGAATTAATGCTTATTTGAGAAATGTTTTTATATCCTTGTGTGGCAGTTCACTTATTGGAGTTCCTTTATTGAATTTCCTTGTGTTAATGAAATTTTTGGCATAATTTTTTTATATGTTTGTGTCGCAACTTGTCGGAGTTCCTTTATTGAATCTCCTTGCTTTAAGGAAATGTTTGGCATAAATTTATATGGTTGTAAGGAAGTTCACTTGTCGGGGTTCACTTATTAAATTTCCTTGTCTTAAGGAAAAGTTTGGCATAATTTTATATGCCTAGTGGCACTTCACTCCCTCGTAACTCACTCCCTCACAACTCATGATAAAGTGTGGGAATTCCGAGGAGTAAAGTCTTATACATAAAAGTTTGGATATATTACTTTTTAAGCCATAATTTAATATGGTCAGGAAATTATTTCTTAGTTAAAATATTATAACATTTATATTAAAAGAATGGATTTATTTACATGTTTTAACCTTATGATTTTATATAAGTTAAACTCCTTGTGAAACTTAAGGCATTTTTCTACTGTGCAGTAACAATAAAATAAAAAGGGGTATGTCCACGTATTGTCTTAACAATAAAGCTAAGGTTAACTTATGTTTCGTAAGTGCATACAAACATAGTCGCATGAGTATTTATGAATCTCAAGATTTTGCGATTATTGATTTTATTTATTATACATTTGTATAAGAGTTCATGGGTCTTATGAATTAGTTTAAGCTTCTGCTATTTTTTTTTTCCTTGGAAAAAAAAGCATAATTTTATATCTTCCAAAGAGTAACAAAACTATATATTGTAGATATATGCTTCTGCTATTTACTTATGATACTTATGCATTTTAATATGCACTTGTAACAAATATTCATATAAAAAAATATTGTGAAGTCTAGTGTGACACGGAGTGTGTTACAACTTGGTATTAGAGCTAAGGATTCAACCCTTCACCTCTGGGATATGTTTGCATATTAAGAGAGTTGCGCCATATAATTTATTTAAATTTATATTATGATTGAATTAAATGTATCAATGCGGTTAGTGTACATTACATTATACATATGAATTTAGTTGTGAACTAACAAACCTGGATAAATTTCACATTGTTAGAAAAATACAAATTTTCCAAGCCTTGTAATTACTAGTTGACAGAGTAGTGGGCATGTAGAATTGCAAGATGGCCAAGAGCCCTAAAATATCACAGTTTGCAAAAGAAAGGAAACTAGGTGATGACCAAAGGACAGAGTCCAATGGCCATCGGTATGAAATGGAACCCAAGGAAGTGTTCTAGACTTTGAAGAATATTCAGGTAGGAAATGAAAAGTTTCTATAGTACATGGAGCATCATAATCAAATTAACCAACAATTGATGCAAAATTTAATGCATATGCATGATAAAGTGCAGTAAGTACCTTCGATGATTGTTAACACCAAAAATTGTCCACATAGCTCTATATGGTCCAAACCATAATTATACATCATAACCCCATCATTATTCCCTCCATTTTGACCTTCAAAACTAAATTCAACAAAAAATGGTCTAAAACATTATTATTCTTCTCCCCATAAATACAGGGAAGTTGAGCATTTATTGTAGCATAACCCCACTCTTTCTGAAAAGGACAAAAAAAACCCTAAAATGAGAAGGGTAAAAAACCATGGACAAATACCATGAACAATAACATACCGTAGGTCATTACCATGGGTAAGGAAACCTTGGATCATCCTATAAATACATTGTGAAGGTCTTCCCACAAAGATTACAGTCCAAAACTGTTTGACATTCCTTACTTTTTTTGGAAATTTTTTGTCCATCATATCCTTTCACCACACTATCCCATGTTGCACGTTGAGTTCTCTCAGTGTAACCCTTAATCCCTTTTCCACTGATAACCCCTTGTTGGAGATAAACAAAGACCAGGATTGTGGGATCCTACAGACCATTTTCTTAAACGACCGTAGTGGCCCATTTTAAAGGTAATTTATGTTATTTTATTGCATTATGTAGATGAAAATATAAATTTATTGTTATTTCTTGTTGTAAGTTGAGGTTGAGAAATCCCTTGCACCATGAACTATACTCTTATATCTGACTGATCTAGGGTAGGTGCTTTTGCACGTAGTAGGGGAGAAATCCCCACTACATTTTTGGAGACTCCACAGGCTCGATCCCCTTGGATCTCTACTTTTGCAGGTGTTTTTGTTGGTTTATTATACTTAGGTACCTTCATCCGTCACAGATCTGGCCCCCCTACGACAGATTCAAACCAGTATTGTCACAGTTCCTGCCCCCCCGACCCAAGCCGATAATTTTTCCTTAAAAACCCCTTAGTTACGGCTGGATCACAGATATATGGAAGAAAGATGCGACCCAGGTCGCACCTTTTTTCCTAATAAGCATGACCTAGGTCGCTCCTTCTACCTTGATAAGTGTGACCTAGACCAAAACTCCAAATCGCACTTGTCTAGGCTTACAGAGCGATCCTAGTTGCTGTTGTGACCCAATTTTGTGTGACCTGTTGCGCAGAAACCCCTGTTTTGTTTGAACTATTGCGTACAAACCCCTGTTTAGTGGGACCTGTGTCTTTCTGCTGATTTTTTGTCCCAATCAAGATTATTTTATAGTTCTGTGCGACCCCAACTACACTTGTTTCACCGACATGTG
Source organism: Pseudotsuga menziesii (assembly GCA_001517045.1). Classification (NCBI taxonomy): domain Eukaryota; kingdom Viridiplantae; phylum Streptophyta; class Pinopsida; order Pinales; family Pinaceae; genus Pseudotsuga; species Pseudotsuga menziesii. The sequence continues at coordinate 332,996 of LPNX010832169.1, forward strand.
TGACTTGCAATATTTTCATTCCTTTGAGGTGTTTGAGGCCCTTTCTAGACCCCCTGTCTGTGTTCTACCCCTTCTCTGACTGTTTCCTTCCAGATCTGATTTTTTACAGCCCCTTGGTTTGTGTTGTGGTCGTATTTTTCTTGTATGTGATCCCCCTTAGTCGAGGTTGGTAGTTGAGACCCCCTGTGTGTTTCCTACAACTTGTGAAGTTTCTTATGCGCTCATTTACTTGTACATTTTTTTCTTCTGTAAGAATTCGTTGTTTTGAAAAATATTTACTATCATTTATTTTTCTGCATTTGTGTCTCGACAGTGAGAGTGATGGGGTTAGACATTACACATCACGTGTGTACACATATCACACCCTAAAGTAAAACACTTGGTTAATGACCCCAAGCTAAGCATAAAATTTAACTTAAATCAACGAACATTGTAACCTTATTTTAGGACCAAAAAAATATTGTAGTTAAGTTAGGACACTGGGGATATGCATCGAAATAATACCCCTTTGTCACTTACATTTGAGACATAGTTTTTGTCTTCTAGGGAACAAAAATCCTCTACTATTTGTTGACACGGTCATGACCAATTTATCAGGGGGCCTCTTGTTCTATGAGGGTAAGCCGCAATGAAGGGGTTCCACACTCCATTCTATACCAAAGGCTAACCCTTCATAGTCCTCCTCGTGCATGTCAAGGACCATGTCGGGCATCGAGGACCAAAGGGATGAAGCGTCAGGAAACCATCTTGAAGTTGTCTTGAATGAGGTAGACTAGTTTCCAATATTTTAGGGCTCTTTTACCCGAGGTCCCTCTCGGTAGTGGGATTCTCTTAGCCTTTGGTTCTTCTATTTCATATTGTTTGACTATGGACTTGACCACCCAACAGAGGATATGATTTGGGAAGTATTGTTCAGGATAAAGCACCCTTGTAACCTAGGGTCTGGGGTTACCAACTTACTACTAACTTGCAGACAATCAGCTTTTTACAGGGAATGGAAAGAGAATAGGAAGAAAATCTTGACTTACCTGATTAGCGATGGTTGATCCAAGCTTGATATTCTCTCACTCCACTTCTTTCCAAAGCTTCTAGGGATGCACTTCTCCACCTGCAAAGAGAAAATCCTTCAAGTAATATCTCATGCATATATATATTAGAGGTTAGATGAAAAGCATATAGATAACATAATCAAACATATTCATTAAACCAATATACATGAAATAAACTCAATACAAGATTGGAAGAAGAATTCTCTTTATTGACAAGTGGTGAATAAGATAAGAGTACAACCTGGCTTCTGACATAAGAGCTCCTCTACAACCAAAGGACTCTGAGTTCTGCTTCTCCAAGACTTTGAAGGTATACCACCAGCATAACTTTGCTCTCCAAAATTGATTGATTAGCCCCCACCCCAAGGCTTCTATTTATACTTTGGGAAATAGAGTGGTTTCGAAGGTTGGGATGGTTGAGATGGTTGGGATAGTTATGGATTAGGCCCCAACTAATCTCATCTGATCTCGATTTATATTTTTTAATGTTGAATTAAGGTATACACGGGTATAAATATAGGAAACTTGTGTATGATACGTGAGTTTCTCAAAGGGAACTCACGTATGGAAGTATACGCGGGTTGCAATGCAAATAATCGTGTATGATATGTGAGTTGCAATGCATATAGTCGCGTATGCAACCAAAAACTCAAAATAAAAATATACAAGGCTGGTTTGAGGATAATGCATCAAAGCTCATGCCCATCTATAGTGTTTTGGACACTTCAATCCAAATTTGTCCTTTTGTGTACCAACATGAGTAATGTCGGTACTTAGATGAAGAAGTGCCATTTTGGTTGATAATAGATGCCCCCTAATGTGTGAGGTCAAAGGGAAGCGATGGCCAAAATACATTATAATCATTATCTTGGAGAACTCAAAAGTCCAAGGAAGTAGAGGAAGTACCTGAAACAAATACATATCAATGTCATATACAAAATCATATCTAAGGATGCCATGTTCAATATACTGGAACACTAGCTCCTTTACAATATTTAAGTACATCATATGATACGGGTACAATACCACATATATTACAAAGGTGGATCGAAGCCACAATATACAATAATGATGAGTCTTCAAAAATCTGGAAGCTGTGTAAGTGAACACAACACAATTTTGTGCAACTTAGGTTATAGATGTGAACCTAAGGTCTTCGTCAAAATACAAAGGAACTAGTACAATCCAGGCCATGTGAATAGATGTGTCGAAGTCGAACATGGAAAGGATTAAATAGATTGTCAATCAATAGGTGATAATTGACAACTGAAATAAAGGAATTCACCAATGATGAAAGTGAATCCTAGGGTACCATCGTCAAAACTCTAGGTCTTCGACTTCAGGAAATACTGATGAGAAAGCATGCTATGATGAGGAAGGCAATAGATCCTCCAATGGATCACAAGAGTAACTAGGAACTGGATAAAGGAAGGTAGACACAAGTGATATAAGATAGGATAATGATGAAATCAGGATAATAAGCGGAAACATGGATAAATCCTTGAATAGTGAGCATGACACAAAGATGATCCAAGGCTACTTTTAACTTTGCAGATAGGACAACTAGACTTATTTGTCATGTAGGAGACATGATCAGATTCCCCAGGCATAAATGACAAGTGGAGGAGTAATAAACCCGAAGTAATAGCTGAACTGAAAGTGTACATTAAGACATGAGTATCAGAAAGTTTAGAAAGTGCTATGTTTAAGGAGGACATACTGCCACTGACTGTAACCCAAAAAGAAAACTTCTTCCTTATCTTTCCTGTTAAATTTTAACAAGTCCAGGAAAGTCTAATAAGGTCTCTCTTCATTTTTGACAAGATTGAAGAGAAGAGGGAATAATGCTTGATAATGTCACTTATTCATGGATTTTACGAGCCCGAACTAGTACATGCTCGCTTGGTGTTTTCATGTTTAGAGAGTCTGAAAACTCCAAAGAAGACTCCAGAGGGGTCCTTTTTCATCCAATTTAGTCTCCTAAAACCGAAAAGTATAAAACATATGTCAGAAGAACTCTCTTAACTTCCGAGGAAGAAAAGTTGAACCTTTTTCATACTTAGTCAGGGAGGTCCGAAAAAGGTTAATTTATGACCTACCCAACGCTCCTTCAACAAGAGCTTATAGCTTGAGTTTTACGAGTGTGAAGGAAAGCAAGATCACTTGGAAATATCCATTTGAGTACGAGGAATGGGGCTTACAACAGTAAACTCGATGTTTTGTTCTTGTTTCTTAATGAGCATGACAAAGACATAAAGTACACTTGGAATCTTTTTCATGTTTAGGTACAGAGCACAAAAAAGAGAAAACTAAGCTCATACCGAGTGTTCATTTTCTGTAAGTTTAGTCCCTCATGTCCGGAAAAGTGATAAACCTATGCATGAGAATACTCTTCTCAATTCTGTAGAAAAGAGAGTGATCCTTTCTTGTATTATTTCAGATGGTCCGAGAAAGAGATAACCTACCACCAATGTGGATGCCCATTCACATATTCTTAACGAGCCTGAATGGACAATTTTACTCAATAGTCAAGTCTATTTTGAGGAGTTAGACTTGGTCCTAAAGAAACTCCATAAGGGCGGGGAGCCTTAGAAAGGGGATAGCTTGTAAAAATATACCAAAATGAGGCTCAATTTGGCATGAAAAATAGCTAAGAAGGCTCCGCTGAATCTACGACAAATGCGGCATGAGTACAGGAAAACAATAAATGTGTTCTAAGCTAGGGTACTCATGTTAGGAAATCCCTATCCACAGAAGAACAATGATATAGACAAGGTACTAATGGTTGGAATACCATAGTCCGTGGTCAAAATAGTAATCCTAGGGTTAAAGTGGATTAAGTATAAATGCAAAAATGCATATATATGATCAAAATCCTGCCCTATATGAGTGAAAAATGACTTTGAATAACCTTGGACCTGTTTCATTAGGCAAAAAATGACATGGCTTTAGTTTGATTTTAATAAAAATTACAAACTATAGGTTAAAAACCCACTTTTTGAAATAATTTCTATAAATAGTGCAAAAATAGAAATCAAATTCACCATTTGACATTTTTACCCAATATAGACAAGTTTTACCTCTACCTTCAATTGCTTGTTGTGGTCAAACCACTAGATAATTTTCCAATCCACAAGTGCCAGGTAAATCAACTCTCCATGCTCTTTCATTTCATCTAAGCAATTTTTTATTTTATGAAAAATTTGATGTTTTAAGCTAGTTTGAATACGGTTGTGCTGTATAAGTAGGTATTTAGTGTAGACAGTCATGTACACACATTTTATACATGGCTTGCTAGAAACCAACTCGTGTATGATATGCGACATGTTCAAAGGACAGTCGTGTATACTGCGTGACATAGAAAAAGGTTATTTAGGGCCAAAATCAATTTTTTTTTGAATGAATTTAATGTTTGAAAATGGCATCATTGATAGGCTGAAACATGGTGTTGGAGTGGAGGGAGAGGGAGAATGAAGACATGGACCAAGATGCTCTTCAAAGTTCCCCCACAGTGCATGCATTGCGACAAAGTGGGTTGCTTAAATTCTTTTGTACCTCACCTTTGCGATCCAATGCCGACGTACTGGAGTTTTTGACAAACTATTGGGATCATGATCTAGGTGCATTTGACCTACAAGGTGAGATGCTAGAGATTACCCTCGAAGACATATATTTCATATTAGGTTTGTCATGACGGGGAGCTCCTGTCAACTTGGAAGGTACTGGCAGGGGCGGTGACCTTCTAAGTGTTCAGAACTACATTGACACTTACTGTGTGCCTGGTACTCAAAAAAGGGGTACTTGCATCCCTATTGTTCATATTCATGGCTTGCCATTACAGGTGTCGGTAAGCACAATAGTGAGGGTTGCAGGGTCATCATCACTTCATCTTGCAACTTGAAACCAAATGAGAATTGCGATGGAATGTATACAGGGAGCCTTATTTGAATGGTGTTCGGGAATAATCCTAATAATGAAGAAGCAACTCTCTGACTGCAAGAGAGGCCAACAGAAAAAATTCAATTATTCTAGCATATTGGTTGCATAGAAACCCCTATTTTGTGTGACCTGTTGCGTTGAAATCCCTGTTTTGTGCTACCTGTTGCGCAAAAACCCCTGTTTTGTGGGACTTGCATCTTTCTGCTGATTTTCTATGCCAATCAAGACTATTTTACAGTTCTGTTGGACCCCAACTGCACTTGTTTCACTGAAATGTGTGACCTGCAATTTTTTCAGTCCTTTGACGTGTTTGAGGCCCTTTCTAGACACCCTTGTCTGTGTTCTACCCCTTCCTTGACTGTTTCCTTCCAGATTTGATTTCTTACAGCCCCTTGGTTTGTGTTGTGGTCGTATTTTCCTTGTGTGTGATCCCCCTTAGTCGAGCTTGGTAGTTGAGACCCCTTGTGTGTTTCCTACAACCTGTGAAGTTCCTTATGCACTCATTTACTTATACATTTTTTTTTCTGTAAGAATTCATTGTTTTGAAAAATATTTACTATCATTTATTTTTCTGCATTTCTGTCTCGATAGTGAGAGTGATGGGGTTAGACATTACACATCACTTGTGTACACATATCACACCCTAAAATAAAACACTCGGTTCATGACCCCAAGCTGAGCCTAAAATTTAACTTAACTCAACGAACATTGTAACCTCATTTGAGGACCAAAAAAATATTGTAGTTAAGTTAGGACACTGGGGATATGCATCCAAATAACACCCCTTTGTCACTTACATCTGAGACATAGTTGTTGTCTTCTAGGGAACATATATCCTCTACTATTTGTTGACATGGTCACGACCAATTTATCGGGGGGCATCTCGCTCTGCGGGGGTAAGACACAATGAAGGGGTTCTAGAAGTCAGGGTGGAATACCACAATCCATTCTACACCAAAGGCTAACCCTTCATAGTCTTCCCCATGCATGTCAAGGACCATGTCGAGCATCGAGGACCAAAGGTATGAAGTGTCGGGAAACCATCCCGAAGGTGTCTTGAATGAGGTAGACTTAAGAAGGATTCTTCATTAACTCATTAAAAGGCATAGGAATCTTAATTTCGCCTAATTCATTTTCCAGATTAAAATTCTGCACACTCTTGTGTACCTCTTCAACTTCCACATTCTTCTTTTGTTTATCCTGAATTTGTTTTTTCTCTAACACAGGATCAGACTAGTATTTAGTAGGTACAGGATCAGACCGCTGTTTATCCTAAATTTTTTTTTTGAACTAAATTTGTTTTTTCTTTATCATCAGGATGCATGGAAATTTGATTATATCCTGAAAAATCATCAACCATAGAAATCCTTTGTGCACCAACTACGTTCTGCAATATTTGTTCTATTTTGGGCAAAGGATAATTATCCTTCAATCAAGACCTATTCAAATTTCTATGGAGTGCTTATTCTGTTTATTCACACCGGTATATACAATGAAAGTCCAATATCCATCTCAAAAATTGTAAAAATGCTTGAGGAATCGTCCATTAACTGGATTAGACAACTCCTCACCCTCCAAGGTCTGTAGAACAAAAGTATTGTTTTCCAAAAACTTCGATACTATGAAAGGACCAAACCAAAGGTTATCAAACTTTCCATGCTTTCCTTTCTGCTCCTTCCTAGCATCCCATCTCAAAAACATGTCCCCCACTGAAAAAGTATTATCTTTGATCTTCCTATCAAATCTTTCTTTGATCTTCAACCTGTACAACTATGCCTTTTTTTCCACTTTTTCTCGTTTCTGCTGTAACTCTATCATTGCATAAATTCTTCTTTACATATCATTAGGTTCCTCCTGACAATCTTGAAAAAAACTCATCACTGGGATACCCAACTGAATAGGAAAAACTGCATCTGTACAATATACTAATTTGAAAGGAGAAGTTCCAATTGCTTGCTTAACTGTTATTCTATCTGCCCATAATGCATACTTTAGCATAGAATCCCATGATATTTTATTATTCTTCAACAATTTCCTGATTCTATGAATGATATTTTTATTAGATGACTCAACTAAACCATTCCCTTGAGGATAATAAGGAGTTGAGTGTTTCAACAAGATACCATTCTTTTCACAAAATGCCCCCATAGCCTTAGATTTAAAGGCTTTAGCATTATCAGTCAATATTTTCTGTGGACATCCAAATCTACTAAGAATATTTTCTTCAATAAAATCTATGATCACCTTATCTATGGAATTTCTTGTGGGAATAACTTCTACCCACTTAGTAAAGAAATCTGTTGCAGTCAAAATCCACTTATTCTGCCTTGAGGAAGATGGATTTATCTCTCCTATGAAGTCCAAACCCCACTGCTGAAAAGGGTCATTTACTGCAATTGGTTTTAAAGGTAATGACAACAACTTTTGTTTACCAGTAAATTTCTGACAAGGTATACATGCTCTTACATGCTGATATACATCTGAAAATAAAGAAGGCCAATAGTATCCAGCTCTTGGAATTTTGTATGCTGTTGCCTTCCAATACTTATGACCTCCACAAGCACCTTCATGAGATTCAGAAATTACGCCTTCAATTTCAGGTTTATCTAAGCATCTGAGTAGAATACCCCCTGGATCTTTCCAAAACAACTGCTGTTCTACCAAACAATACTTAGTGGTTTTCAACTTCAAAAACCTAGCAGCTTTTTTGTCTAACTATTCTGGACATTGAAAGTACAAAACAAAGTTTACAATGTCTGCATACCATGTAGATGCTGAATAGAAATCCATAATCTTCTCTTTCTCTAGCTCCACTTGATTTTCTTCCTGTGCTGGCTGTTCTGCCATCAGATGTGGTCCTAAAGCTTGGCAATTTGAATCAGCTAACAGTTTAGCTAGACCTTGTCCCTTTACTAGCTTTGTAGGTCTAATATCCACATCATATTCCATGATTTTGGCAATCCACTTTTCTCTTTTTCCCTCACTGTCAGGCTGAGTCAAAACATCTTTTATGGCAGCATTAGGCACATAAGCAATAACTTTGGAATGCAAAACATAGATTCTGAAAATTTCAAAGCTTTAACCAAAGAGTAAGCCTATTTCAAAATGCTGTATTTTAACTCTGAATCTCTAAGAGTTTTGATGAAGAATGCAATAGGCTGTTCAAGACCGTCCTTATTCTTATGTAATAAAATAATAGCTAATGTATCTTCAGATGCAAAAGAAAAGGTTATAAATTCCTCTGTAAAATATGGAGTTACTAATACTGGAGCTTCAGTAAGAGCCATATTAATTTTTTTGAATGAATTCTTTGCTTCTGTAGTCCACTTGACTTCTTGATCCTTCTTCAGCATGGTTGTAATCTGTTTGATAGTCTCAACAAAATTTGGTATAAACCAACACAAAAAATTGATTTTACCAATGAAAGATTGTACATCCTTTTTTCTCCTTGGCAGACTTATTTTCAATATTGCTTTCACCCTCTTTGGATCAATCCTTATGCCATCAACTGAAACTAAATGACCCAATAATTTACCTTCCTGTACAACAAAATGTGATTTCTTTGGATTAAGAGATAAACCATATTTTCTACATTTCAGAAAAGTTTGTTTTAAGTGTTTTAGATGTTCATCATCTGATTGTGAAAAGACTGTAATATCATCTAAGTAAATCACTACAAACTTGTCCCTTTCCCCCACAAAGGCTATATCCATAGCTCTTTGAAAAGTTTCTCCATCATTCATTAATCCAAAAGGCATTTTATCATACATGAAAGTTCCCTAGGGAGTAGTAAAATTTGTTTTTTCTTTATCATCAGGATGCACGGCAATTTGATTATATCCTAAAAAACCATCAACGATAGAAATCCTCTGTGCACCAACTACCTTCTGCAATATTTGTTCTATTTTGGGCAAAGAATAATTATCCTTCAATGAAGACCTATTCATATTTCTAAAGTCAACACACAGTCTGATTTCTCCATTCTTTTTCCTGACAGGAACTAAATTGGAAACCCATGAAGAATACCTGAGGGGAACAATGATCTTGACATCTAATAACTTCTTCACTTCTTTTTCAATAACAGGAAACAAAGCTGGATTTATCCTCCTTAATTTCTGTCGAAAAGGTTTAACATCTGATTTTAAAGGTATTTTATGCTGTATAATCCCAGTATCATATGTCTTCAAGTCTTCATAAGACCATGAAAAAACATCAACATACTCCTTTAACAACTTAATGTACCTGTTTCTCTGTTCTGCTGTGAGTGCTTTTTAAATCTTCACCATTCTAGGATGTTCTGGAGTACCAATATTACAGTCCACCACATTTTATTCTAAATCATGTACAACAAGTTTTAAAGGTATATCATCTTTTGAAAATATTCTTTCTAATGGCACCAAACCTTTAGGAATGAAATTACTTTTAAGTTCAATAATCTGGTGGCCAGCAATCTCATTTTCAACATATCTTCAAAACATTCAACCTCATCATCTTCTTCTTGATCAATCAGGGAATTGGAATACTCACCTGTCAGCTCTAGAAACCTTTTTATTTCAATGTCATCTTCAAAAAAATTCCATTGCTTTACATTATCAGGCACAGAAGGTCTGTACCTAACCTCAATATGATACTTTAGCTGTGTTGTTTTTGGAATTCTAAAATGTGTGGTTGCTAGGGCCAAAGAATCAACAGTTTGGTTATGGTCCCTAGGAATATAAGTAATGTTAAAAGCCACAAAATAATTGTCTATCATATCCCATACTTCATTACAATACACTTCCAGCAAATCTTGTTTCACTTGATAGTTGTTCCTCACCCGCTGAACAACCAACTCGGAGTCGCCATATACAAAAATCTGTTGAATGCCTAAATATTTTGTAGCTTTCAAACCTAACAACAAAGCTTCATATTCTACAGTAATATTGGTGGTAATAAATTCCAATTTATACATTAACTTTACTGTTTCACCACTAGTAGATATTGAAAGAACCCCTACTCCAGCACCTTCCTTATAAGATGATCCATCAAAGTATAATTGCCAAAGTTTATTTTCTTGTTCCCTAATCCATTTAACTGGCTTTTCTTTTTCAACCTGTAACAAACCAGCAGTATTATCATCATCACTAAAATGCAACATACAAGTACCCAAATCCTTGTCAACAACATACAAGGGATGATTTGTAGGGTTCTTGTCATCTGCCACAATATAGGCAAATTGCAATTCTCTGTATAACCTTCTGTTTTCTCCTCTAAATACAGGAATGGTGGCCCCATCCATTTGTAAAGTCCCACCAACTTTCTTTGCCCAAGATCTAGAGAGGAGCAGTCCAAATTTAGGTGTAATGTCTGCTACTACCACATCCATAATCACACTCTTCATTGGTAGCTGAGCCAAACTGACAACCATATCTTTAATCACTCCTAAACATTTTACAGCTCATGAATCAAAAGCATAAAAATCATGATAGGGTTTTGCTATACTCAAACCTAGAGCCTCCATGACAGCCTTTGGCATTAGGTTGTGTGATGCTCCTAAATCCAAAATATAGTTATGTATCATCTGTTCATGAATAGTCAGTGTGATGTAAAAAGGAGGTGATGCACCTACTTCATTAGGTTGTGTGATGCTCCTGAATCCAAAAGATAGTTTGGCATTAGGTTGTGTGATGCTCCTGAATCCAAAAGATAGTTATGTATCATCTGTTCATGAATAGTCAGTGTGATGTAAAAAGGAGGTGATGCACCTGCTTCATTCTCAGTTTTTTCAGCTAAAGCTAATCCAATAAATATTTTAGGGCTTTCTTCTTGTAAATTCACTGTATCGGAAAGAGGCTGACTGTTTGTTGAACCAACCATTTTAAGAACTGAATCTTTGTAAGAAGGATTCTACATTAACTCAGTAAAAGGCATAGGAATCTTAATTTTGCCTAATTCATTTTCTAGATTAAAATTCTGCACACTTTTGTTTACCTCTTCAACTTCCACATTCTTCTTTTGTTTATCCTGAATTTGTTTTTTCTCTAACACAGGATCAGGCTGCTGTTTAGTAGGTACAACTACCTTTTTCTTTGGATTTTGAACTACTTGCTTTGGACCTGACCTCAAATTCAAATTTTTCTTTGGCTCAGTCTGATATGCATTAGCAGTTACAGTAGTCACTTCAAAATTTAAATCATTTTCTGTTTGAAACATATCAGCATCATAATATTCTGAGTTTAAAAACTCTTCTTCAGTGACAAAACCCTCAGTTAACTGCTCTCCAAAATAATTCATATCCTGGTCTGTATCCTCAAAGAACACTCCCTCTTCAATTTCTTCTTCATCAACAACATTATTCTGAAGTGGGGGTGGTACTCTTTGATCCTCAATTTCTCTCCTTTCTCATTGTATATCATTGTTTCTTCTTTCTCTAGGTATGAAACGAGGTGCAAACTATCTTCTGAATTGGTTTTGATTATTAGGGTTTCTCTCACCTTCTTGAATAGGTTTGTTTGAATTCTTTTCTAGTTCCAATGTCTTGTTTAATTTTGCAGTCGGGATCTTAACTAGCTTGGCCATCTCATCAATTTTACCTTCTATAGAGTGGGATGTTGAAACCCTTGGAGCTGCCTCTTTCTTACCCTTCCTATCATATATCTGCTGAGCTGTATTTCCCTTCAATCCATTAGAAACTAATATATTAGACTCCACTTCTAATGCTGCATCCTGCATGTTCAATAAAGTAACAGGTCTTCTTTCTCTTAGAAGTAGGGAAAATTCATGATCAAAAGCATTGGCATATGTTAGTTTTGTAGAATTTTTTGAAGGTTTTATCTTTGCAGGAATTTTGCCATACATTTTATTGAATCTTTTCGAAAAATCAGCTATGGTTTCATCCTTCTTTCTCCTAAGGGCTCCAAACTTAGTTATATAATATGTATGATCCTTGGTGTCACCCCATTGTCTCATGAAAAGGTCCTGAAGCTTTTCTATGATAGTGATAGAGTTTGTAGGCAACTCCCTGAACCATTTTCTGACATCTCCATCAAGACTCTGTATAAACATCCTCATCCATACATCCTTAGCCTCAATATTTTGATTATCAGCATAACTAAGGAAAGCCTCCCAATGCTCCTCAGTTGTGGTTTCACCTTATCCATTAAACCTAGGTAGGTATTTCTGGTAATCACCTCTAGGAAGTGCATGCAAAGGCTGAGGCAAAACTAAAGGTGCATACCTAACTGCAACCATTTGGTCCATCATATCTAATGGCTGATTTTGGGCTGCCATCATTAAGTTGATTGGTTTTGGTGATGGAAATACTTGACTGGAACTTGGCTGGAATGGAGTTTTACCAACTTTTAGATGAAATAGAGGAATTTTTCTAGGAGATATTATCTTTGCTTTCTTGAAGGATTGAGGATCAGTGAAAACTTGAAAATTACTGACAGGAATTATAGGCTTCAACCAAGTTGAATTTTGTTCTTCTCCCTTCAAAACAGATAAAGGTGATGAAATATCTAACTGATCAGGGTTACATAGGGTTGGTGATGACTGAGACCTTTTGATTTTCCTAGCTGTTTTCAGCATTTGTTTTGGGTCTGAAACACCCAACTGTAAAGGTGAACTAGGTCTGTTTCTTGTTCCAACTCCCTTAGTAGCCACTGTGAAATACTGGTGAAAAGTAGTCTTTAAGATTTGCTGGTTTAAGTTCACCTATTAAAACCAGTGAAATGATAAGTATCCCAGGGAAAAATAGATTTTCAACTTCGTTACCCAGCAACGAATCCAAAGATGTTAGTGCTAGAAATTGTTCCCAGACTTCAAGAGAACAAGCAAACACAATCTCAATAATCACAATAAAATAAAATAGGGTTTTCTAGGGTTTTCAAGGTTTTTTGGTTGAGCAGTTTGAAGACAAGAGGGAAAACATTCATAAAACCAAATTAAACATTAAATCATGAGCATTTGAATGACTGAGATGCATAACATATAAACCATAATCTGACATAAAACACAATACTGAGTTTCACCCATAGTTAGCAAGCATTTCAAGCATAAAAACATTAAACAAGAAATGAATATACCAACTGAGTAATTAACACAAATTAGAAATAAAACCAGTCAATAATCTGAAGGGCATATAGTGCATATATTTCATAGGTCAGTCCTCAAAAAACACATTAGAGTCTTTACTTAGATCATAAACAAAGCCTGATAGCCTCCCCTTGTCAGCAAAAAAATCGAACCCATTGTCTTCTTTCAGACTTACATTTATCCTATTCCTTCAAAATCAGTAGAATAACTAAACCCTAACTGCTTTTGGGCTATTTACTGAATATTTCAATCTAAACTATCATTATACAAAAATAAAATAACTTTTCAAACTTAACTAATAACTGAATTTCTTGACTAACTTTACAAATCTTTAGCTACTTCAGCCAGTAAAGCAATTCCCTCCAAGGCCTGAGCTTTCCTTCTCGCTTTCAATTGATTTGTCTCCAAGTCTGCAACCCTCCTTGTTAGCTCCTCATTTTGTTGTTGCAGCTCCTGGATGGTTTGCTTTAACTCTATGAACTGATTCTCTGTTTTCCTTTTCCTTTTAAGTGCTTCTCTTGAAACTGTAATAAACTCCTGGTAATGACTGCTAACTTCTGCCAAGTCTTCTCTAAGTTTCCTGTTTGTAGTAACTAATCCATCATTTGATTCATGCATATATTCAATTTGAGGCTTGTATTGTTTAATGCTTCTTTTTAGGTTTTCTTTTTCAAAATCAATACATTTGTCTCCTGATATTGTTTGCATTCCTTGTGTCCATGGGATTTTCAGTTTCTTATAGATTTCTTCATCCTCTTTGGTAAGCTCCGTGGAGGTCACAGGAAGCTTTGGATGTTCTTCATTTTCAGCATTGCAGTGAACTTCTTCTTCAACCATCTCCTTTTTCTCTAGACAAGAACTCTTTACCTCATTTTGCTGTTGTTCTTGAAACATCTGATTTCGAATCTCCAGAAAAATATCAAAGATCTTAGTATCAGTGAAGACAAATTTTTCTTTTGATTCTATTGTTTTTTTACCTTTATTTCCATCTTCACTATCATCCAATTTCTCTTCAGATGATGAATCCTCTATTACTATAACCTTTGGGATTCAGTATCTTTTTCATGTTTAACCTAAGTTTGTTCTTCGGCCTTGTCTTAGGTCTCTAGACTGCTGCAACCTCTCCCAACATCTTCAGAGCCTTTCCTTGATGAGTTGTTGAGGCAAATTCAACAACTTTCATTTTTTTTGCTTCTTGACACTGTTTCCTCGTCACAATGAGTGTGAATTTCTTTCTTAGTACAAACCCTAGCTTCATTAGTAACAGGAATTCTAGCCTCATCAAATAAGTATTTTTCATCCTCTTCTGATAGTACTATAATAGGGCTTTGCTTCTGCTCCTCAATATCTTCTTTTAGATCTTGAATTGATTTTGCAGGTAAAACTTCTTCAATAGGCTCAGTTTCTTTCATCTCTGACTGTAAAAATTTGCTTTCCTCATCATTAACTCGCTGTCCAAACTCAAAGTTTTCATTTTTCTGATTTGAAGCTTCTTCTGGTTTATCATTTTCTTCATCTTTAATTGTTACCTTTTTTCTAAGCTTCTTAATCAGAGTTTGAACTTTATCTACTTGTCTTCTCTGAGACTGTTCCTCCTGATCAGTCTTGAAACCTGACCAAAATATGGAGTGTTCCCATGTCTTTTCCCTTTTTTGCAATATAGTACTTATGATGAGCTTTATGAGCCCATAGTGAAAAACTGATTGTTTTGTATGGTCATGGTGCTCTCTCACCCTACATGACATCTTCTGTAATCTTTTCAAAAAGAAGAAAGGAAGGTTCATTTTAGATTCATGACTAAGATGTTGAAGGAATCTAAAATGATATTTGAAAACAAAGGCAAATATACCCTCATAGGTGACATAGCTTTGCAAGACTTTAATAGGCTCAATCCACTCAGGTTTAAAGTTTTGAATTGGAACACCTTTTCCCTAGTCTGCAACTACACCAGGAAGCAAATATCTCCGAGCATCAAAGGTGAAAGGCACCTTTTTGAACCAGAACTCTCCCTCATCCAGAATCTCTGTTGCTTCAGCTAGTAATTCCCTGGTTAATTTGAACTTCAAGGTGTCAAAAGACACTATATCCTTGTCTAAACATGGAGCAAACTTGTAAGAAACCTCTGAATGATAACCTTCAATCTTTTCGAAGAACACTAACCATTCTGCTTCTGCAAACAACTGTGCACAATCTGGAAAGTTCTTTACCCAGCGTAAGTCTGAGGGTTCTGCCCTATTGGTCTTTCCACTTTTTTTCATTTTGAACTATGGTTAAACAACTTCTATTAATACACCACAGTCTGACTGTCTTCAAATTTTAACAAACTAACAGAGAATAAAGTATAAGGAAACCCAAAAGACTCTACTATGAATTCTTCTATTTGAATGATGAATACTTTAAATCCATTGATTAACAATTCATCATTTAATATGGATTAAGTTCAAAACTAATACTCTGCCTTCACTTCTGTCATTACTCATTTGTTCAGAAAACCCCAAATTAATAAACCTTGGTAATGGTACGTGGACTACCTGTTAAAAATGACTAATTCGACTGCTGGAATCTTGTTATCTCAACTGTCAGGTTTCAAATTGCATGCTCCACTTTTCTCTAACCACTTAGATCACTCCAACCAACCGCTCTTGAAAGCCCTAATTTTTGCTCTGTTTCAAAATCCCGATTACCAAGCATTGATTTTTCGCCATGATCTTCACTTGCTCTTCGTGCATTTTAGATAAAAACATAATTCCATACATCTTTGTCTCATTATACTCTGCTATCATTATTATATCTTCTCTACAAGATACCGCCACGATTTTGCCATCATGATGATATTCCACCTGCCTCAATGATTAAACTACAAAAGACACGTATCAAATCCATCACACAATGTGATTGACATCTCAGGTGTGAGAATCTTAAAGAAATTGAACCAAAAAATGACGATTTTAGCTTGCACGACTTTCTTGTAGCGCCTCGGTGCATCTGTTTTTGTCTTGCGCTACAAGAAAGTCTAGGTTAATGATTTTCAAAATATTAAGCTAATGATAAGGATTTAAACTTGGTTTAGGAGTTTCAATTTAACTTCTATGCTATTTTTAGACTTTTTTAATCCATATAAGCCTTATATAAGCCCTTTGATTATAAAATCAAAGCAAAACTTGTAAAAATAAACTAAGAAATAAAAAAATCATGAGAATTAAAGGGAAAAAATCATACTATCTCTATCAACAAATTTTTCTAGAAATTAAAAGTAAAAGCAAGCTTCAAAATATAAATAAAAGTATCAAAAACAATGGAAAACAAAAACATGAGCTAACAGGAAGTGTTGTTCAGGATAAAGCACCCTTGTAACCTAGGGTATGGGGTTACCAACTTACTACTAACTTGCAGACAATCAAACTTTTACAGGGAATGGAAAGAGAATAGGAAGAAAATCTTGACTTACCCAATTAGCGATGGTTGATCCAAGCTTAATCTTCTCTTGCTCCACTTCTTTCCAAAGCTTCTAGGGATGCACTTCTCCACCTGCAAAGAGCAAATTCTTCAAGTAATATCTCATGCATATATATATTAGAGGTTATATGAAAAGCATATAGATAACATAATCAAACATATTCATTAAACCAATATACATGAAATAAACTCAATACAAGATTGGAAGAAGAATTCTCTTTATTAACAAGCGGTGAATAAGATAAGAGTATGACCCAGCTTTTGACACAAGAGCTCCTCTGCAATCAAAGGACTCTAAGTTCTGCTACTTCAAGAATCTGAAGGTATACCACTAGCATAACTTTGCTCTCCAAAATTGATTGATTAGCCCCCACCCCGAGGCCTCTATTTATACTTTAGGAAATAGAGTGGTTTCGAAGGTTGGGATGGTTGAGATGGTTGGGATAGTTATGGATTAGGCCCCAACTAATCTCATCTAATCTCAATTTATATTTTTTAATCTCGAATTAAGGTATACGTGGGTATTAATATAGGAAACTCGCGTATGATACGCAAGTTGCTCAAAGGGAACTCGCGTATGCATGTATATGCGGGTTGCAATGCAAATACTCGCGTATGATACGCGAGTTGCAATGCATATAGTCGCATATGCAACCCAAAACTCAAAATAAAAATATACAAGGCTGGTTTGAGGATAATGCATCAAAGCTCATGCCCATCTATAGTGTTTTGGCCACTTCAATCCAAATTTGTCCTTTTGTGTACCAACATGAGGAATGTCGGTACTAGGATGGAGAAGTGCCATTTTCACTGATAACAGATGCCCCAAATGTGTGAGGGAAGAGGGAAGCGATGGCCAAAATAAATTATAATCATTATCTTGGAGAACTCAGAAATCCAAGGAAGCAGAGGAAGTACCTAAAACAAATACATATCAATGTCATATACAAAATCATATTTGAGGATGCCATGTTCAATATACTGGAACACTAGCTCCTTTACAATATTTTAGTACATCATATGATACGGGTACAATACCACATATATTACAAAGGTGGATCGAAGCCACAATATACAATAATGATGAGTCTTCAAAAATATGGAAGCTGTGTAAGTGAACAGAAAAAAATCTTGCGCAACTTAGGTTATAGATGTGAACCTAAGGTCTTCGTCAAAATCCAAAGGAACCAGTACAATCTAGGCCATGTGAATAGATGTGTCAAAGTCAAACATGGAAAGGATTCAACAGATTGTCAATCAACAGGTGATAGTTGATAACTAAAACAAAGGAATTCACCAATGATGAAAGTGAATCCTAGGGTACCATTGTCAAAACTCTAGGTATTCGTCTTCAGGAAATACTGATGAGAAACCATGCTGTGATGAGGAAGGAAATATATCCTCCAACGGATCACAAGAGTAACTAGGAACTAGATAAAGGAAGGTAGACACAAGTGATATCAGATAGGATAATGATGGAATTAGGATAATAAGTAGAAACATGGATAAATCCTTGAATAGTGAGCACGACACAAAGATGACCTAAGGTAGCTTTTAAATTTGCTGATATGACAACTAGACTTATCTGTCATGTAGGAGACATGAACACATTCCCCAGGCATAAATGACAAGTGGAGGAGTAAGAAACTCGAAGTGATAGCTGAACTGAAAGTGTACACTGAGACATGAGTATTGAAAAGTTCAGAGAGTGCTATGTTCAAGGTGGACATGCTGCCACCGACTGTAACCCAAAAACAAAACTTCTTCCTTATCTTTCCTGTTAAACTTTAATGAGTCCAGGAAAGTCAACTAAGGTCTCTCTTCATTTTTGACAAGCTTGAAGAGAAGAGGGAATAGTGCTTGATAATGTCACTTATTCGTGGATTTTACGATCCCGAACTAGTACATGCTCACTTGGTGTTTTCATGTTTAGAGAGTCTGAAACTTCAAAGAAGACTCCGGAGGGGTCCTTTTTCATCCAATTTAGTCTCCTAAAACTGAAAAAGTATAAACCATATCTTAGATGAACTTTCTTAACTTCCAAAGAATAAAAGGTGAACCTTTTTCGTACTTAGTCAGGGAGGTTCGAAAAAGGTTAATTTATGACCTACCCAGCGCTCCTTCAAGTGCAACTTATAGCTTGAGTTTTATGAGTGTGAAGGAAAGCAAGATCACTTGGAAATATCCATTTGAGTACGAGGAATGGGGCTTACAACAGTAAACTTGATGTTTTGTTCTTGTTGTTTAATGAGCATGACAAAGACATAAAGTACACTCATAATCTTTTTCATGTTTAGGTCCAGAGCACGAAAAAGAGAAAACTAAGCTCATACCAGGAGTTCATTTTTCGTAAGTTTAGTCCCTCAGGTTCGGAAAAGTGATAAACCTATGCATGAGAATACTCTTCTCAATTCTATAGAAAAGAGAGTGATCCTTTATCGTATTATTCCACATGGTCTGAGAAAGAGATAACCTACCACCAATGCAGATGGCCATTCACATATTCTTAACGAGCTTGAATGGACAAGTTTACTCGGCAGTCAAGTCTATTTTGAGGAGTTAGACCTGGGCCTGAAGAAACTCCATAAGGGCGGGGAGCCTTATAAAGGGGATAGCTTGTAAAAAGAGACCAAAATGAGGCTCAATTTGGCGTGAAAAATAGCTAAGAAGGCTCCGCTGAATCTATGACAAATGCGACATGAGTACCAAAAAATAGTAAATGTGTTCTAAGCTAGGGTACTAATGTTAGGAAATACCTATCCATGGAAGAACAATGATATAGACAAGGTACTAATGGTTGCAATACCATAGTCCATGGTCAAAGTAGTAATCCTAGGGTTAAAGAGGATTAAGTATAAATGCAAAAATGCATATAAATGATCAAAATACTACCCTATATGAGTGAAAAACAACTTTGAATAACCTTGGACGTGTTTCATTAGGCCAAAAATGACATGGCATTAGTTTGATTTTAATAAAAATTACAAACTATAGGTTAAAAACCTACTTTTTGAAATAATTTCTATAAATAGTGCAAAAATAGAAATCAAATTCACCATTTGACATTTTTACCCAATATAGACGAGTTTTACCTCTGCCTTCAATTGCTCGTTGTGGTCAAACCGCTAGATGATATTCCAATCCAGAAGTGCCAGGTAAATCAACTCTCCATGCTCTTTCATTTCATCCAAGCAAATTTTTAATTTTATGAAAAAATTGATGTTTTAAGCTAGTTTGAAGACGGTGACACTATATACGCGGGTATTCAATGTAGACAGTTGCATACACATGTTTTATATGTGGCTTGCTAGAAAGTAACTCGCGTATGATACGCGACATGTCCAAAGGACAGTCGCGTATACTGCATGACATAGAAAAAGGCTATTTAGGGCCAAAATCAAAATGATTTTGAATGAATTCAATGTTTTAAAATGGCATTATTGACAGGATGAAACATGGTGTTAGAGTGGAGGGATAGGGAGCATGAAGACATGGACTAGGATTCTCTTCAAAGTGCCCCCACAATGCATGCATTGCGGCAAAGTGGGTTGCTTAAATTCTTTTTTACCTCACCTATGTGATCCAATGTTTTCCTATTAGAGTTTTTGATAAACTACTGGGATCATGATCTAGGTGCATTTGACCTACAAGGTAAGATTCTAGATATTACACTGGAAGACATCTATTTCATATCAGGTTTGTCACGATGGGGAGCTCCTATCAACTTGGAAGGTACCGGCAGGGGCGGTTACCTTCTAAGTGTTCAGAACTACAATGACACTTACTGTGCGCCTGGTACTCAAAAAAGGGGTACTTGCATCCCTATTGTTCATATTCGTAGCTTTCCATTATAGGTGTTGGTAAGCACAATAGTGAGGGTTGCAAGGTCATCATCACTTCATCTTTCAACTTGAAACCAAATGAGAATTCCAGTGGAATGTCTACAAGGAGCCTTATTTGATTGGTGTTCAGGAGTAATCCTAATAATGAAGAAGCAACTCTTTAACTACAAGAGAGGTCGACAGAAAAACTTTGCTTATTCTAGCATATTGGTGGCCTTTTTCTTTGAGAGAGTCACTCGGTCTCAGTCCCGCAGTACCTCTACCCGCTTCCTCTCCCCGTCAGCCTAGACTGAGTAAGTGGGGAGAAATATTCCTTCGCCATGGCGGCGGTGGATCGGTGCAAAGTGTGTACGATGATGACTTCTACCTATGGTGGGAGAGACAACTACCATCACTGGAGCAGTTTCCATATGCTAGAATGGATTTTCGGGGTGACAATGACCTTGTCCTCCCACCTGGATTAGCATGGGGAGAGTCAGGTATTTTGGTTTTTCAAGGTTTTAAATTTTTATGAATTTTAGTCATAAAGATATATACATATGTATAAGAGTTTCAATCCTTTAAATATTTAAAAATGTAGATATTGGACCAGTCCGCCCTGTTGGGAATTCTCATATGTATGTATGACCAGTGGCAGGAGAGGATTATGGTTTGATTTGGGTTTTTGAGGGGAAGCTAGCCAGTCTTACCCAAAGAGTACCTACTTTACGTATTGAACAGAACCTTGCCGTTATGCAGGAGCTACTGGTTGATATCCCACCTATCTGGATATGCCTTATGAGAAGGGTAGCCAGAGCAATGCTTGTTTACATAGAGGCCGCTGAGGCTGCTGCAGCTGAACAAGCTGAAGAAGCCCGAGAGCAGGATGACCAGGATGATCAGGGTGGGAAGGGTGGTGAGGATGACCAGGGTGGTCAAGCTTAGACCTAGGAGCATTTTATGGATTACGATTCATATTTTGTATATTATATAGTTATGACTGGATGTGAGGATCAAAAACGTGACCTATCTATATGGATAGATATTCACACACACACACACACACATATATATTTTGCCGATTTATTTACATGTGTATTTCAATGTGTCTGTTGTGAATTTTTATGAAATATGTGTTAAATGCCAATCCAATATAAAATTTGCATATGCATCAGTTAATGAATTTTGATTTCTTGGAATATGATTAAGTATAATAAAATCAAAATTTCTTTCCAATAACTTAACTTGCATAAAATGATGTAGTAGAATAGGGTTTCACACCTGATAAGCACGATTGAGCTGGGAAACGACCAGTTGAGAGTCAATCCTGACTTCCAGCTGGGTAATGCCTCATGACAAGGCATCTCATAAAAGCTCAATGACAACCTTGTACTCGGCCACATTATTGGTAGAAGGACCTAGTTAAGAACCTCCAGAGGAAACTAGCTATCTGAGGTTGAGTAAATAACCCATGCGGTTGAAGCTAGGTTGCAAGTGTGATGACTAGTGTCATCTACAAAACCTACAAGCCACTCGGAAGACATCTATAAAAACCAACAGATGATATAAGAACACAAACCAATGAACTATTGTACATAAATTTACATACAATAAAAATACAAGAAAAAGTGGTAAGCCTAAGCATAGTACTTTTTCAGGTAGAGCCTATTTCTAGGCTCAGGCAGCTTATTTCCCTTGAAATCAGTTAATTCATATGCACCTTTCTTCAAAAAATTTGACACGACATAAGGTCCTAACCACATAGACTTGAATTTCCCTACCCCCAAGGGTTCTTTGTCCTAATCCCAGAGAAAGACAGGCTCCCCTCCAGAAAAAATCCTAGGTTTGACTGATTTATTGTACTGATTTTTTACCCTATTTTTATGAGCCTCGGTTGCTGTTAGCGCATCTCTACGTTGTTCATCTAGATGTTCTAAGTGTAACAAACGTACTTCCAGCTCTGTTGTATTAGGTAGCACATGAATAGCAATCTTTAAATATGGGATTTTGCATTCAATCGAGGTTACTGCTTCCACCCTGTGAATGAGTTGGAAAGGAGAAAACCCTGTGTCAGTTTTCACATTGGTCTGATAAGCCCAAAGTGTAGGATACAACATGATGTGCCAATTTGACAAGGCTATGTTAATAGTATGCTTGAGAATAGTCTTCAAGGTCTTATTTACTGCCTTGACTTGACCATTCACTTGCGGGTAGAAAGAAGATGAATGTTCTTGTTTAAACCCTAGCAGAGTGGTCAATTCAGTCATCATGCTGTTTTGGAAGTGACTGCCATGGTTAGTGACAATCTCTTTAGGAATATTGAAACGTGTGATAATTTGGTTGAAAACGAAAAAAGATGTAGTTTCCCCATCAGCTTTATAGGTGGGCATTGCGTCTGCCCATTTTGTGAAGTAATCTATAGCGACAATGATGTATTTGTGCCCCCCAACCGAAAATGGGTTGCACGTCACATAATATATCCCCCACTTAGTGAAGGGGCCCACTGAGATGACGAGAAATAACGGATCAGGATGTGACCACATCTTTCTAGTGTAAAGCTGAAAAGGATGACAACGCTTCACGGCTTCCACACAATATTTAAATATCCTGGGACATATATAACTGACACATAAGATCTTCTGGTTCGTTGCTAACCCAGATAAATGACCCCCACATGCTCCGCTATGGGCATCATTTAGGGAAATCTCGGCCTCTTCCTGGGTAAGACATCAATGCAAAACAAAGTCTACCCCTCTATGATATAAATTATCTCCAATAATGAGGTAGTTTTTTGCATGTAAGCGTAATTTGCGTCGTTCTTCTCGCGAAAAGGTTGCATGGCACTTTAGAGCTTGGAGATAGACAAGTATATCTTTGTACCAAGGGTCAGAGGTGGAAATCAAAAAGATGTGCTCATATGGGAATGAGTCTTCTTCAACGGCTACATCTCCCTCAACCGAAAACTCTGCAATGAGCTACGCAAAAACTAAGGATTTTTTGGATTTGGAGGATTTGAAATCTAAGTCAAACTCCTGGATAATGACTATCCATTTGTTGAATTTGCCTCCAACCATCCATCGGGACAAAACATACTTGAAAGGATTAACATCCGCCACTACTATAGTAGTCCTCAGTAAGATGTGGTGACATAACCTCTGAACAACATACACAGCTACTAATTCCAACTTTTTGATGTGGGAATACCTAAGTTCAGGGCCAGCTAAAGCACGGTTAAGATAGTAGACGACATGCTCTTGGAGCTTATCATCCTCCTGGACTAGTACTACCCCTATGGTTGACTCAGATGCGGCCAAATACAATATAAAATCACGAGAGTAAATTGGCAGATGCAATAATGGTGCCTACAACAAAGCTTTCTTTAATGCCTCAAACACAAGTTGTGTGATTTCATCCCATACAAATGGGGTGTCCTGCTTCAACAGGAACATGAAACCTTTACTGATCTTCGCATAATTCATGATAAAACGTCAAAGGAAGTTGGAATTCCCTTGCAGGCTTTGAAGCTTCCTGATGGAACGAGGAGGAGGCAAATTTACTATGGCCTCAACTTTCAAAGGATCCACCTGAATACATTTCTTAGAAACAATGAACCTGAGTAGCCTACCTGACTCGACACAGAAAACGCACTTGTGGGGATTCAAGCAAATTTTGTAGTATCTGGATTGTTTGAAGATCAAACGCAAGTGATTTGGGTGATCGATCCTCTTATGAGAATGTGTTGGAAGATCATTAAGGTAGGGTTTGACAATAGAATTAATGTCATGAAAGGAAAAATTCATTTCCCGCTGAAAGGTAGCCCCTACATTTTTCAATCCAAAAGGAATTTTCTTGTACACAAATGTACTCCAAGGACAAATGAAAGCTTTTTTATGTTGGTCTTCTGGTTT
Source organism: Pseudotsuga menziesii (assembly GCA_001517045.1). Classification (NCBI taxonomy): domain Eukaryota; kingdom Viridiplantae; phylum Streptophyta; class Pinopsida; order Pinales; family Pinaceae; genus Pseudotsuga; species Pseudotsuga menziesii. Next base: position 357,245 of record LPNX010832169.1, read on the forward strand.
AATTTGAATCTGATTATATCCGGAGAAACCATCCGTAAACAAAAAGAATTCAGTCCCTGCATAAGCATCAATGATTTCATCTATGAATGGTGTTGGGTAGTTATCCTTAGGATAGGCTTTGTTTAAATCATGAAAGTCAGTACAAACACGTATCGTCCCTTGATTTTTTTTGATAAGAATGGGGTTGGATACCCATTCTGTCAAAGCTATAGGGTAAATGAAACCGGCTTTCAACCGTTTTTCAACTTCAGCCTTAACAGCTGCTGTTTTACATGGATTGATAGGTCTAAGTTTTTGTTGAACTGGTTTGGCATCAGGATAGGTTCAGATTTCATGTTTGACTATCGATGGATCTATGCTTGGCATCTCCTCATATGACCAGGAAAACATGTCGCAAAATTCCTTAAAAAAGGCTGTATAGATAACAATCTCCTCCAGAGAGCAATTTGCACCGATATATACATTTTCCACAACGTTTGGGTTTGCAGAGATGTTGATAGGAATAGTAATGGAAATGTTTTTCATATTTCCCTCAACAAATATTCCCTCCCTAGGTAAAGGGTTAATCGGTGTATCAACATCACCTGCTAGTCTCATATGGAACTCTTGATTTTCAATCCTACTTAACTTTGGAAGAAAATATGATCAATGGTGAAGATCTTCACAGATCTTATCTCGTCCGCACATAGCTTTCAGAATGGCTTTGTTAGATGGAAAAACCATATCTAAGCAATATTCTATATGAAAAGAGTTCTCTGCTCAAGCAGGTAGATAGGATTCTTCTGGCTCCTCTAAGACTGTGAGAGGGACCAAAATGAGATCAACAGTGGTATGAATGATAACTTGATAAGCTACTTCTGCTGCCTATAAGGGCACTTCAGATTCATGACGAGAAGGAAGAACCCAAGGGTTCGTTCTATCGACAACCATTACAATAGACTTCCTTACACTAGTAGAACCTAAGTAATTAATTGGAACTGGAAAATCGAATGTGCCCATCAATGATGAATACATTCCAGCCCCTAATCTCTCTGAAGCAGGTTGAACCTAATCAACCAATGGCACGGTGGAATCATTAGTTTCCATGCGGCCCTTTCGAGTAAAACTGAGTTGGTCTACAGTAACCAACTTCCCTTTGTGCGGAAACACTACTACTCGAAGAACGACCGATGCAATAGTGAACATGGATTAAGTCCAACTTCTCCCCAGGAGCAAGTTATATTCCAATGGTGCATTAATCACCTTCGCCTCAACAGACACTGCCTTCCCTACCAACTTTATTTTGAAAGCTGGTAGGATACCATGTGGATGAAATGACCTTCTGTCGAAAGTAGTAAGTAGGGTGTTCGATGGAACTAGCTCTGGAGATCCAAGAGCCTTCCAACAAGACAAGGACATGACACATGTGGAAGTGCCCTCATTGACAAATACCCTTCCGATGGTTTTTTATCCATCAATGACATCTATTGATAAGGACACATGATATGGTAGGCGAATTTTGACGTCAGACAAATTAAACTTCGCCATGAGGCTCGATGAATCCACACTACCTAAGGCTACTAAGAGTGCATCTCGCTGGGTGGGAAAACTCTGTAACACCTCTAAAGCTGACATCGCACAAGGGGTTTGGGCTAAATATTCAACTACAAAGTAATTAGTTGCAGCCCTAGCATTAGGATTGTGCAATGTTTTCTTAAAGACACCTTTTGGTATCTTTGGCATAGTTTTGGCAAGTTTTTCAATTGTGAGAGGGTTAGAGATTTCACCTATAGAATTACCCTTCTCTGGAGTCTCTGTCTCATAGTTCTTGTTCCTAGTTTGGAGTAATGTCTGGGATCAAACCATGTTGATATAATTTGGGTCAGGTGCATTTGGGGTTCCCCCTACTACATTTGAAGCTGAAGTAGAATTCTATCCTTGAGTGAAAGGATCCTTCAAGACAGCCAATTGTTGGATTTTAAGTAGCTTCTGAGATTGGTCCATAAAGGGACATTGATGGGTCAGGTTATCTTCCTGGCATAACTTACATGGAAATTTCACCTTCTTCTCTCTTTTTTGCCCCCATCAACATTGTTTGTGGGTTTTGGATTGTTTTGGTTTCCCTCACCTTTCTTCCCCTTTTTCTTTTTCCCACCGGGCTGCTAATTGCCATTTTGGGAGGATTGTGCAAAAACATTTGCATTATGGGGTGGAGGTGCAGCCTTTGTTTCCTCCACAGTAGAGTGTTTGATGGAAAAATCATGGAGTTGTTTAGCCAAAAACTCCATAGTGGGAGATTTCACTGAACCAACCACACCATCCGCATGGGGTTCAGGCTTAGGTTTTTCAACACTATGGGTTGGTCTCGGTGCATCAGGGATGATTTCATATAGAATTCTAGACTAAGAATATATCAAATCTAACTGTTGGGCCCTGAGGATAGACTCTTCCTCATTAATTATTCCTAAAGTGGATACATCCTTAGATATATAAGACAATAAGGACTTAAGGAACCATTCTAATAAAAACTCGGGAGGGATAGTGGCCTTAATGAGCCTTTTCTACTTTCACCACTCTTGGATGTGATCCAAGATGTGAGTGGCTTTGTCCTACCTAAAAGTGGACAGTAAGTCTGTGCCATCATCATAGTGGACGGGAAGCTGGAAATGGTTAAGGAACACATAAGCTAAGTTCCAGAAACTATCAAACGCAGTTAGAGTTCAATGTACCACTTTGCTGCGGCACTAGTTAGAGTTCTCTGGAACAATATCAATCAAACGGTGTCATCATTTAGTGAGTTGGAAGAGCACCACAAGTGAAAGGTGGTGATATGAGCCCTTGGGTCTTCACCAACTTTGCCTTCAAATTTTGGAATATCCGAGGGAAATTTGGTAGGGATAGGTGGCCAGGTGGCATCATGTTTCACCGAGTCATTCATTAACTTAGCTAAGTTGGGCAAGTTCAAAGTTTCCATGAAAGGAAGTTTGGGTCTGACCGGAGCTTAAAAAGTATGAGCTTGGGAAGTAGAAGGACTTTCCCCCTGATTCCCAAAATTAAAGACGAGGTTTCCCCCAACTACTGGTTGTGAGGTAGTCGGATCACTTTGGAAAGGATTACAGCCATAAGCCAGTGGATTGTTTTTATGTGGTGCAGTGTATGTGGTTTGAGTTGCTCGAGATGAAACTGGAGTTTGGAAAACATGAGCAGGTATCCCTTTTCTAAAAGGAGAGAAAGAAGAGCTCGTGAAAGGAGCTGAAACCAGCATTTGAAAACCTTGACCATAAGGGTTAGTGTTTCCAAACTACACCCCTACATATGCAGGTGTGGGACCTACATATGGGGTGGATGGGGGAATGTGCCCCCCATTCCAAGGAAAAACCTGGACAAATGAAGAGGATCCAATAGGACCACTTTGAGCAGTATGTGCAAAAGAAGGTGTCACAGAAGGTACACTAGGCATCCCAATGACCACCCCACCAGAAGAGTCTGCTACATTTGTGGAAGTGATGGTTGAACCACCCATCTAGCTAGAGTTAAAGGAGTAGCAGATATGTTCGTTCTAGGAGCACCAACTGGGGGAGGCAGTAATCCTTCAGCTGAAATAGCTGGGATGGGGGTAGATGGAATTTCTCTTGCACTAGCCATGAGTCTACCCACATGAACACCAATCACAGGTGAATTGAAAGGACGAACCTAGACGATCACAGGAGGTCAGTAAGAGGTGAATTAAAATTTCTTGCAAACTCGTCAGCTTTCAAGTCTTCTATCTCTGCTGTGGTTGTATCAACCTGGCTTGTCCTAAGTACTGGTTCACCTGGAACTTCACTAATTCCTATCGGTTCGAAAGAATTGTTTGTGTCTAATCTTCTCCTTTGAGGGGGTGGTGGAGGCTCCACTGTAGTGAGTGGAGGAAGGTTTTGCAACCTTCTTGACCTTCTGAGAGGTTAGTCCTCCATGATTGAAAATTTGACTCTTCACACCCTAAGGTTGGCTAAACACAAACAAACCACAGAGAAATCACTACAAAAAATTCCTAAAGCCACAACAAACACAAGGGTATAAGATATGCTTTCCAGAAGAAAGCCGAGAGGCAGTTACTTGGCATCCTTGAATATGTTCTCAGGCACAAGTGGAGGAATCACCCACCACCCTCCCATAATTTCCACAAGGGTTACCTTCCAAAGCAAAATAAAACTACTTAAACCAAGATTCTTTTTTTTTTGTAAATGTAATCTAATGAAATTGAAACTAAGTGTTGGAAAACTAAGACTTTTTTATAATTTTTGAAATTTTATTTGAAAATACTGAAAAGAAAACTACTAAGTGCAACTATATGAAAAAGCATGAAATGTTTTTCTTTCACTTTTTTCAAATTCTTCAAAAACTACAATGCATATAAATGCAAATTTTTTAGTAAGTTTGAATGATCACAACATATCAAATGCAAAATGAAGTATGGAGCACATACAACAACCAAATTCAAACCGAACAAGAAGAAAACTCGGTGAAAAACCTGTCTTGGAAAAAACTAATGAATAAAATCCACTAGATTTACTAAAGAACAAGTGGCTAACTGACACTACACAAAGCAGTACAGAGAATAAGGTATCTAAAGCCTTGATCACTGACTCAGACACACACCATTGAACTCATAGACCAAGCAGGAGGGACAACTTCAAGTCACTAGATGAAAGAAGATTCAAACAAATCAAACTCAAAGGCTTAACAACAAGCAAAAAGTATGGCATACAGGACTTTGGACTTACAGAATTATGCCAACAACAGAAGATCCCTACGCAGACAAAAAACCAGCCAAGACAGGGACAAGCAAACCCTACTAAAATTTTATGTTGCTACAGGATATACACGACTGTCTTATAGAGCAACTTGAGTACCATACGTGATTGTCTTATAGAGCAACCCGCGTACCATATGTGACTGTCTTATAGAGCAACCCTCGCATACAAGTTGCTATACGCAACTGTGTATAACAACAACCTGCGTATACAAAAAAAAAATTCAAAGAAAAAATAGAAGAAGGTCTCTGGACATACTATGCTGCAAATCAAAGGCAAGATAAAAGAACCACACTCAGAATTAGAGCAAATATTGGTCAAGAACCTACAGGATGAACCCATAGCAGGCTGGACTCCCCAGTGGAGTCGTTAGTTCTGTTGTTTAGGATAAAGCACCCTTGTAACCTAGGGTCTGGGGTTACCAACTTACTACTAACTTCCAGACAATCACCTTTTTACAGGGAATCGAAAGAGAATAGGAAGAAAATATTGACTTACCTTATTAGCGATGGTTGATCCAACCTTGATCTTCTCTCGCTCCACTTCTTTCCAAAGCTTCTAGGGATGCACTTCTCCACTTGCAAAGAGAAAATCCTTCAAGTAATATCTCATGCATATATATATATATTAAAGGTTAGATGAAAAGAAAATCAATAACATAATCAAACATATTCATTAAACCAATATACATGAAATAAACTCAATACAAGATTGGAAGAAGAATTTTCTTTATTAACAAGCGGTGAATAAGATAAGAGTACAACCCAGCTTCTGACACAAGGACTCCTCTACAACCAAAGGACTCTGAGTTCTGTTTCTCCAAGACTCTGAAGGTATACCACTAGCATAACGTTTCTCTCCAAAATTGATTGATTAGCCCCCACCCCAAGGCCTCTATTTATACTTTAGGAAAGAGAGTAGTTTTGAAGGTTGGGATGGTTGAGATGGTTGGGATAGTTATGGATTAGGCCCCAACTAATCTCATCTAATCTCGATTTATATTTTTTAATGTTGAATTAAGGTATACACGGGTATTGATATAGGTAACTCGCGTATGCAAGTATGTGTGGGTTGCAATGCAAATACTCCTGTATCATACACAAGTTGCAATGCATATAGTCGTAGATGCAACCCAAAACTCAAAATAAAAATATACAAGTCTGGTTTGAGGATAATGCATCAAAGGTTATGCCCATCTATAGTGTTTTGGCCACTTCAATCCAAATTTGTCCTTTTGTGTACCGACATGAGGAATGTCAGTACTCGGACAGAGAAGTGCCATTTTGGCTGATAACAGGAAGGGATTCCATATTGTAGCTGGGAGCTTGCTTGCACTTATACCCCATAGCTTAGTGTGTCATTTTCTTTATAGGTAGTGTTGCTTGATGGATTTCTGGCCATTTTTTCTACACTGGCCAATTGTGACACACTATTGTAGTTCGGTTTTAGAGCTTGCTTTTTGGCTTGTGTGCCACCATTTACCAGCTCTCCTTCTACACACTCGGTTGTAGCTTGAATTTTGAGATTGCGTTTGACACCCTCAAGCCTTCATTCATCATATCACATACTATCATGTCATCATTAATCCACCATGCTACTCCCAGATACTTAGGGGGCATACCCCTCTGTTCGGTTCCTTGAACCATCACCGTTGGATCCATATTTGGTGTCGTTCCCCACTGCCAAATCCATACACTGCATTAAATTCTGAATCAAATTCTTATCAATCCAAACCTACCTTGTTCACTTCCCCATCTGGCCCCATGGTTGGGGCATCTCCCGACCCCTTCCAAGCGGGGATGGTTGATAGTGGACTTGTGACCGCTCCTCCCGTCATACTAGGTATCCCTTCTGTCGGTCCTATAGGTCCTGGTCCTAGTGCCCCCATTGCCACCATACACATTGTTGTTGTTCTGCTACCCACTAGTGGTGGACTCACTCCATCCACCATGGTTCATGTTGAAATATTGCAACTTCGAAGAATATTCTAAATGTTCTATGATGACCAAATACAATAGTAAGATCCTAACAGAGCAATAAAATATCTCCGATAGGTTACAAAATATTTCATAGAGTCATGAGGTAAAACCTCCATTGCAAGTCAGGTCAATAGAACCCTCCAGGATATAATATAATATTGTTTTATGTCTTCCTAGGTGAAGCCGGCCTAGTAAGTTTGTTGGGGCTGGCGTGTTAGGGAAAAATATCAAGTGAAAGAAAGAGTATAAATAGAGGATGTGTGTTCCTCATTTCACACACACACACACACACAGTTATGTATAGAGCATAGGAGACAGAGAGACATATCATCAAGGAGAAGGAGCACAGGTTCAGGGTTTTATCTTTGTACTTTAATGCATCTATATATAGGAAGTTTTGTTGGGTTTTCTTCCCTTTGAGGGTTTCCTAGGATAAATTTGTGTCTATCTTGTGATTGTGTTTCTTTCAGTGATCATTCATATTCTATTGTTGTGAAGTTGAATTGAATACTAATGATATCTAGATAAGCATATGGAATCTTAACATGGTATCAAAGCTAGACTGAATAGAACAATTTTCACAAGGTGAAACTGTCTCTCCTCTCCCTCCAACAAGAAATTAGGGTTTCTGTCAAAGATGGAATTTTGGAGATTTGACTGCATAGAAAGTTGTGCCCCCTAGAGAAAATCTATTGATCCCTAGATCAATTTTTTTTAGTGTATAGATCTCCGGGAAAGTCAAACCCTAGTTTGGATTTGTTCCAGAAAATTGCAGAAAACCGGAGAACCATAAAACTACAGAAACTACAATCTCGCAAGTCAATTTTGAAACCAAAAAACTACAGAAACTGCAATCTTGCAAGTCAATTTTGAAAGGTGAAGATTTGGAATCTTCAGAAACTAAGTGTACCAACCAACTCACCTTAGTCAATCGCATATCCTGGTAAGGTTAAATTTTCATTTTGAGAAATTTCATTTGTTAGTGACCTCCTGGATAAGATGGCCCCAAGCACTAAGCTTGAGGACAATCTAGAAGGAATATAAAAATTTCGAGAATGGAAATATAGGATTGGTCTCATTCTTAGAGAGAATGATCTTGACAAATATATCAAAGGAGAATTTGTAGAACCTGAAGAAGATGAAGCTAAGGAGAAGCGCAAGAAGGATCTGATTAGGGAAATCATGATAATTGTTGATTCTATCAAAGATCACTTGATTCCTCAAGTATCATTCAAAGAGACCCCAGAGGAAATGTATGATTCGCTATACAGAATGTATGAAGGAAGGAACATAAATAGAAAGATGAATTTGAGAGATCAATTGAAGAGTACCAAGATGATCCAAGGAGAATACATTCAAGACTACTTCACAAGGGTCTCCCATCTTAAGGAGAAACTAGAAGCCATTGGAGACTCCCTTGATGAAGATGAAATAGTTATGACTGCTATCAATGGTCTCACTAGACATTGGGATTCATTCATCTAGAATATATGTGCCAGAAAAGAAAGCTTGAAGTTTGACATTGTATGGGAAGATTGCATCCAAGAGCATGCTAGAATAGCCAATAGATAAGAAGATGATCAATCCCTAGCCATCCATACCAAAAGAGAAAGAAGTCGATCTAACTTCAAGAGGAAATCCACAAGGAGTCTCGACCTCCCAAGAGGTTCCAAAGGAGAAGAGAAAAACATTCATAGGAGAGACCACTCCGAATTTCAATTTTACAATTGTCGCAAGATAGGACACATTGCTAGAGAGTGTCCATTGAAGAAAGAAGGATATAAGAATAAGAACAACAAAATACATCATGCACATCTAGTTGAAGATGAATATGAAGACGAAGAAGAAGAAGAAGGACCTCAAAGAAAACAAGCAAAAGAAGAAGATGTAGAAGATTATGTATTATTCTCTGCACTCTCTAGGTTTGTGACACATGGAGAAGATACATTGCTTATTGATAGTGGTGATTCAAAGGACACGGCAGGACAAAAAAAAGTCTATCAAAACTTGAAGAGAATAAATCTCCTCATAAAGTATCATTAGGAGATAAAAGAAAGGATATAGGGTTGCATTTATTGATGGAAAAGTACTTATGTGTCCCAAAGGAAATTCAATTGAAGATGCAATTGTCATTGGTGAAGAAGAAGGAGGATTATATAAACTCAAGGGACATTCAGAAACAATGCTTGTTCATGAGACCACTATCCCAAGTGAACTATGGCATAGAAGGCTTGCTCACATCAACTACTAGGCGCTACCCTATGTGACCAAAGTAGTAACAGGTTTACCATATTTGAAGATTGATCATGAAGGAACTTGCAAAGGATGTGCAAGAGGAAAGAATAACAAGAATCCATTTCCAAAGAGTGAAACAAATACTAAAGGTACGTTGGAATTAATTCATTGAATTGTATGTGGTACAATTCCCTCCACATCTTTGAGTGGTCATGAATATTATGTTACATTTATTGATGACTATTCAAGAAATACATGGATATATTTCTTGAAAACAAAGGATGAAGTATTCAGAAAATTCAAGGAATTCAAAGACTTAGTAGAGAATCATTCATAAAGACGAATCAAGACACTCAGAACAAATTGTGGTGGAGAATATACCTCAAAATAATTTGAAGCCTTTTGTAAATAAGCTAGAAACAAGAGGGAACTAACTACTCCCTACAATCCTCAACAAAATGGTGTTGCGGAAAGAAAGAATTGGACCATTATGGAAGCAGTGAAGATAATGATACATGATCAAGATATTCCTATGCATCTATGGGATAAAGCTACAAGAACAACACTTTATGTACATAATAGATTATCCCATAGTGTCCATGGATTCAATACTCATGAAGAAATATTCATAGGAAGGAATCCTGAAGTAAGCCATCTCAAAATATTTGGTTGTCCAGTATATGTTCACATTCCAAAATAAAAGAGAACCAAGTTGAACCCTTTCAGAAATAATGGAATATTTGTTGGATATTGTGAAGTCTCCAAATCCTTTAGAATATACATTCCAGGATTCCATCACATGGAGATTAGTAGGGATGTAACATTTGATGAAGATGCAACTCTTAAGAGATTCAGAAAGTGCCAACATGAAGAAGTATATGAAGAAGAAGCACCTTCCAGAAATGTAGAAGCTACACCATCCCTTGAAAATGAAACATCAGAAGACCATGATATGCTAGAAACGCAAGAACCTCCTACTATGAATATATCACGAAAGAGAAATCATACAAGAATCAGATAAGTATGGAGCTCCAGAAGGCTCCACAAGAGTAAGCAAGATATCAAATCCATTCTCCAGTTATATAGGTTTGATGTGTGATCTTGTAGATCAAGAGCCTACCAGTTATGAAGAAGCTCTACAGAAGAAAGAATGGGTAGAAGCAATGATGGACGAATACCAATCAATAATGAAGAATGATGTTTGAGATATAGTTCCCAAAACTGAAGGCAAGAGTGTGGTATCTTCCAAGTGGATCTACAAGATAAAGCATGCAACTAATGGATGTTTTGAGAAATATAAGGCAAGGTTTGTGGCTAGAGGACTCTCTTAGAAAGAAGGAATTGACTATGAAGAGACATTTGCACCAGTAGCAAGGTACACTTCCATTAGAACCATCATGGCACTTGCATTGATGATGAAGTGGAGTTTACACTAGATGGATGTGAAGACAACCTTCCTGAATGGTGTTATTGAGGAAGACGTGTACATAGAACAACCACAAGGATTTAAAATTGAAGAAAGACGGACTTACATATGTAAGTTGAAGAAGGATCTGTATGGACTAAAGAAATATCCTAAAGCTTGGTATGGAAGAATAAATAGCTTCTTGACGACCTTGGGTTTTACCAAAAGTAAAGTCGGCCCTAACCTTTACTTTAAGATTATGGATGATGAATCTGTCATAATGTTACTATATGTGGATTAATTATTTATGATAGGATATGCGAAACACGCTTTAGAAAGAAAAAAGTAGCTTGCTAAAGAATTTCAGATGAAAGACCTTGGATTTATGCACTATTTTCTAGGTCTAGAAGTATGGTTGAGCCCAGAAGGAATCTTTCTCAACCAGGGAAATTATGCTGTGGAAATCTTAAAAATATTTGATATGTTCGATTGTAAAGCCATGGACACACCCATGGATACCAACCTGAAGTTGCTATCTGATGAATCATCAGAGTTAGTGGATATGACTCAGTACAGACAAATTATTGGGTCGTTGATGATCTGACTAATACCAAGCCAGATATATGCTTTGCTATGAACACCATAAGTTAGTATCTAGTTAAACCTAGACATGTTCAACTAATATATCCAAACTATGTGATGAGGTACCTGAAAGGTAGAATAGACTTTGGTCTATACTATGTTGGAGATCATGACTACATACTGTATGATTATACAGATGTAGATTGGGTTGGAAGTACCTCAGACAGGAAGAGAACCTCAAGTGGATTTTATTGTTTGGGATCCACCATGATCTGATGGTTTAGCAGGAAGCAGTCTAGTGTTTCTCTCATCACAACCAAAGTAGAATATATAGTAGCTTGTTATACTAGTTGTGAAGCCATATGGATTTGGAAATTGATGTCAGGTCTATTTGACCTGGAGTTGGATACCACAGTGATTCTATGTGACAACCATAGTTGTATAAAGATTATGGAGAACCTAGTGTTCCATGACAAATCAAAGCACATAGAAATATGGTATTTTTACATATGCGACATGGTACAAAAGGGAGCTATAAATATCCAGTATGTGAGTACCGATTAGCAAGTTGCTGATGCGTTGACCAAGCATCTGTCTCGAATAAAGTTTGAATACTTCCATGAAAAACTTGGTGTAGTCCGAAAAGACCTTCCTCATAAGGAGGAACAATGGTGATGTGCACGCTCCTCTAAAGGGGGAGCATGTTGACGGTGTTGTGGATCCTCCTTGAAAGGGGGAGTAGGTTGATGATGTTGCAGTGGGATTGTATCATCCCTGGACATTAGTCCTAAATTGATCTGTAGACCTTTGTCTCTGTGTTGTGGTAATATTGCATCGTCCTTAGACTTATGTCCTAAAATGAGAGGGATTAACCATCCCGTAAGTGGCTTAGGATTGCATCATCCTTGGACTCATGTCCTAAAGTGAGAGGGATTGAACATCCTGTAAGTGGTTTAGGATCGCATCATCCTTGGACTTATTTCCTAAAGTGAGAGGGATTGACCATCCCATAAGTGGCTCAGGATTGCATCTTCCTTGGGCTCATGTCCTAAAGTGAGAGGGATTTACCATCCTGTAAGTGGCTCAGGATTGCATCATCCTTGGACTTATTTCCTAAAGTGAGAAGGATTGACTATCCCATAAGTGGATCGAGATTGCATCATCCTTGGACCTATGTCCTAAAGTGTTAGGGATTAATCATCTCATAATTGGATCATGTGTGCTACAGGTTATGTTGGTGCTGATGATGATGTTGATCGAGAGATCAAGTGTTGATGCAAAGGATCGAGTGATCGAGTGCTGCAGAATATGAAGATCAAAGATGAAGACTTAGTGCTGTAGAAGATGATGTCCCAGTACTGAAGATGTTGAAGATGTTCTAGTAACTGTTCCAGTTGATGATGATTGTTGGAAACTTCCAATGACATATGGATGTATATCACCTTGATGTTGTTGAAGATGCTCTCTATCCTTGCTCCTATAGTTGATGTTGTTGTCAGTAGAATACCCTTATTGTTAAGTGGGAGTGTTGAAATATTGTAACTTTGAAGAATATTATAAATGTATTTTATTGTTGTAACCTACTAGAGATATTTTATTCCTCCATTGGGATGTTACTATTGTATTTGGTCATCATAGAGTCATGAGGTAAAACCTCCATTGTAAGTTGGGTCAATAGAACCCTCCAGAATATAATATTATATTGTTTTGTGTCTTCCTAGGTGAAGTCAGCCCATTAAGTTTGTTGGGCTCGACTTGTTAGGGAAAAAGATCAAGTGAAAGAAAGAGTATAAATAGAGGATGTGTGTTCCTCATTTGACACACATACACACTTATGCATAACACATAGGAGAGAGTGAGAGATACATATTGACAAGGAGAAGGAGCACATGTTTGGGAATTTATCTTTGTACTTTTGATACATCTATATAGAGGAAATTTTGTTAGGTTTTCTTCCCCTTGAGAGTTTTCCAAGATAAATTTGTGTCTATCTTGTAATTGTGTTTCTTTCAGTGATCTTGCATATGCTATTGTTATGAAGTTGAATTGAATACTAATGATATCTAGTTAAGAATATGGAATCTTAATAGTTCACACCTTACCTTCATTTATGCATGGGAGAATTCTCCCTTCTACCACCATTTCCACTATTCACACCATCCCAGTGACTACTTCTACCATCAGAAGCCAGTCATACCAACCCAAGTTTGCACGTGACAAATACATGCTCACCGGTCCCAACACCATTGTTATCCCTCCTAGATCTAGTCCAGGTCCTAGTCTACCATTCATGGACAGTCTCAGCCTACATGAATTGGCATAGTTGACAAATGACCCCATCCTTCATTACCCTTTGTGGCCTCCCATGCCTACCAAAATCCCTTTGGACATCCCTAATTTTGAGGAAAATGTGGGAGAAAACCCTCAGAACCACATTATGTCCTTCCACTTATGGTGTTTCTCCAAAAACATAGTGGATGATTCTATCCAATTGTGGCTATTCTAGTGCATACTCACTAGAGTTGCATCCAAAGGGTACATTGAACTGCCCCGTGCTACTTATCTAGACGTTTCCTCATTAGGCTCGATGTTTCTCCACTACTTCCAGTTACCCGTCTATTATGATGAGGGCATGGAAATCCTATTATCTTGTAGACAGAACACTGCTACCCATATCACAGATCAAGTCCATGAGTGGCATCGTCATCGTAAATTTTATAAAATCTAGTTAGATGATAGGATTTTCCTAGGTTGGCTTCTTAAAACCTTACTCCATCCTATTGCCAAGGATGTTTCATTTGAGCACCCACAAACTGAGGAAGAAGTAATCCTCAAAGAACAATAGTTTAATCTTATCTATGCCCAATCGGGTTATCTTTATACCATCATACCTGATGCTACCCATGTTGGCTCCTCGTGTCATGATATATTAGGGGATCCCATTTTGTTGATAGATTCATTGGTTATATTACCCAACATCATCATTTGTTCACAACCTATCCTTCGATGCCTCCTCACTCCACTGACACCCCTAGTGTTTCCTAACCTAGATACACCCCTAACTTTTCATGCGTAGAGACTCAGTCTGGAGACATGCCTTCATATGCGTCTCTCGCACCCATTCCTCATGTTCATGGACCAAATTTCCTAGAACTTGCATGTAATGGCCAGACGATAGGCTTTGTAGCCCCTCTAGCTGGTCCTACCTACTACGCACCACTTGTGAAACCTACACCTTCTCCATCCCTAACTACTGTTGTTCCTCAAGGATAGGTCTATGCTCAATAGAACTTCCCTAATCAACCCACCCCAATAACCAACAAGGGTAGGGAAGATGACAGAGAGGTAGGAATTGGGGAAACAACCAACCTCAAGGAGGTGGCCAACAACCCAATCCTCTGAATAATAATAGAGCAAATCCCCCTGCACAAAACCCCTAGCATCCACCTCGACCTAGGAAGAACCCTTATTTGTATATGAACCATATCTGTACCATTTGTGATACTTATGACCATTATACACATCGGTTCCCCCATATGAATCGAGTTTGCCACTTGTTATAAGCCTACAATCAATGTGACCCCAATGCGACCGCTCTAGTACAACCAAACCCAACACTATAAGGTCCTCTGCCCATGGTGCTACAGAACTTGTTACCAAATCAAGAAATGGTTGCAACCCAACCCTTGGTAACACAAAATATGACAATCACTTATGCGGGTCAACCCATCGATACTGGTATCCATCACCTTATGAATTTGTCGTTTGATGTCAACTTACAGACTCGATGAAACTAATATGGTTCCACCACAGAAACTGTTAATCCCTCCATGGAATATATCTCCATCGCTATCGATATGTCCTTACATTTGTTGAGACCCCCCACAAGCGGGACTACCAAAGTCCCTCGGTTCCTTTGCACCACGTCGCAAGCAACCCAACTCCTAGAGCCACTCTTTATTATAGTATTGTGGATGACTTGACCCAGTCTCCCTCGGCCATGTCCACTCTGGAAGTCCTCAAAACTTGTCCTTCACAGCACAAAGCTTTATTATCCACTCTAGTTGTTGTCAACACCTCTAATTCAAGGTTGATCACTTTCGAATTGGATCAAGGAGAACCCCAAATGCCATCATCCGTAGCCTTACAAGTTTCAGTCACTATTCATAATTTGGTCATTCATCATTGCATCATCGAGGAGGGTGCATCCACTTGTGTCATGTCAACCTTTGCTTGGAAGAAACTTAGATACCCAACCCTTCAACCTTCAACCATCCCCCTTCATGCTTATGATGGTCATGCTACTCAACCACAAGGAATTCTCATGAATGTCCTCGTTGAGTTAGAAGGAAAAATCGTGTTGATTGAAATTGAGGTTTTCAACGCCCATCTCGATTACAACCTCCTCCTTGGTAGTTATATGTATGCAATGCGAGTTGTTTCCTCTATCGTATTTCGAGTCTTGATGTTCCTTGATGATGGGAATATCGTGACTATCGACCAACTGGCATATTGCAATCCTAAAGGATCGACCACCCAGGAACATGTCCTCCCCACTATCGACACCACCATCGACAACGTATCCATCCCCTCCTTTTTTGATGCTGGTCCAGGTGTATTTACCAATTCACTGTTGATAGACACCTTTTTGTCCCTCCCACCTCCTCCTTCAACGACTAACATATCATATTTGTGCACTATCACATCTAGTAACATTTTGACCTCCTCGCAACCCCAACCACAGACCTCGGGGAACTATTGGGGTTCATTCCCCATACACACGATCCCCTTCCTCTTTCCACCTTCTAGAATTGTGAGTAATCTAGTCATGGATACTCTCAACCTTTCAGGATTCACTTTGGGTATTTTCGTGTGGTATGTTGATCCACCCCCCCCCCCCCCCCCCCCCCNTCCATTCAATTGAGATGGTGTCAAACCCACCTCCTGGTACATAACTGACTGCTTCTACCGCTACTTCTACACCCTCTCCTACCACAAATACTTGGGGCAAGGACCCCAAAGCCCCAATAGAACCATGTCCACCTCCTACTTGTGCTTTATGCAATGTCCTAGGCCACATGACACAAAATTGTCCCAATTTGCCAATCCTTCACACCCACATGCGCACAAAAGTCGAGACCAATGACACTCCAGTTGTCAATATACTTGTAGTTAAAAATAAATCACTACGAACCAACCACTCGTGTGCACTTTGTGGCCCATATGGTCATTATTCCCACCATTTCCCAAACTTGCTCGAGTATCGGTCTCTCCTTAGTGACCTTTGCAAGCACTCCCGTGAGTCTGAAATCATCGTCCTCGAGGAGATCCACCCTCCAACCTCTTCCTCAGACACCAATAACACCTCTTATAGGATCTCTACTTCCATTTATCCTCCCCCCTCCTCGACTGCGGAATATCCCTACAATCTATCAAGTTGCTGCTTCTGTGATGACAGAGATATCCTTTAAACCACCACCAATTTTACCCCATTTCACTTAGTCCACGGTGTGGAGTCACTTGTTCCCATTGAATGATAGATTCCATCACTTTGCCTTGTCATCAAGCTTCTACCTGATACTTCGCCATTAGAAAAATGCTTACTTATTCTTGAACAAACTGTTGAGGACCATCGCACTACTCTCCAAATGATTTAAGCAGATAAGACCTGGTCAAATTCCCATTATGACTCCCACGTCCACCCATGTACCTTTAATGAGGGGGACCTCATCCTTGTCTATGACCAAGCCCATGATGAGACTGGAAAAGGGAAGTTCGAATCCATGTGCTATGGCCCTTATGTCATCCATCGATGTCTCGACAAGGGTGGATATATCCTTGCTAACACCAATGGTCGCCTCTTGAAGAATCTGCACAACAGGATCTACCTCAAGAGATTCTATGCCTAAGTCGACCAACTTGAATACCCTTGTATCATATTTTTTCTTTCTTGTTTTCCATCATTTTTACCACGGGTCTCACAGTTTGTTTCCTTGGTTTCTCTAGATGGATCCTACCTTTCTCTCCTATGTTAGTTTCACTAATGGTGTAAGTAGATGGTCTCCTAATCTCGTCTCAATTACGTGGGTCATTTATTCCCCGTCACATGAGTTGATTCATATTGACAGAATGTGTGTTGGTATTTCTACTAACAACTAGGATGAGTACGACAGTGTCATTGGTTTCCTGACTGTCGCCCTTCACTTGGGTATTTGTCGCCTTGATGTCTTCTTAGACTCCCAGTTGCTTGTCTCCTAGTTGAATAACTACTGACGGGTACACGATCCCCATCTCTTTATAAATTTCTCATGCACTAGACACTTGATTAGACATTTAGAATCCATTTCATTCATGCATGTTCCCAGAAATCTCAATAGTGTAGCAGACCAAAGGGCTAATGAGGGTCTAAAGTGGCACATCAATCATTGCATATAGGAAATAAAATGCATCATGCATAATCATACAATCATGCATACATATGTCATATACATCATATAGGCATACTCATCATCATGATAACAAGAGACTCATAAAAACCCATAAAAATAAAAAAATATGCATCCACGTGCAATCATATCATAAATATAATCATGTTCAATACAAAAAGAGAAGATCCATAGGCTTTCTCATCTAATCATACATACCATACAAAAATCCCCATGCTCAAATGCATGGGGGGAAACATCACATGCTGTTAGTATGAGTCATCTTCCTCTTTCTCTGTGTCCTCCTCCTCATCCAAGCTCTCCTCCTCCATCGATGTTCAGGTACACAGGGTACTCCCAAAAGACCGAACACTTAGAGCAACCACTTCACACAAATGAATCACATATCAATACACCAATGTTTGTCACGTGGTTAAAACCTTTGAGACGGAAATAGTCCACGGCCCCAGCCAAATAGGTACTTGGAGCAATTTATTATGCAAAAGAAAGAAAGTTACATGAACTTCTCATAATTGATCAATTAGCCAAGGACCCTCCATGCTCTTTAAATAGAGATCATGGACCAATCAAGTGTTAAGCCACAGATCAATGGTAGGTATGATCTAAGAGAAATTGGACCGTCGGATCACTCTATGTCTAGAACATATCGTGACCGTCAGATTAGAATATTTACAAATGCATACTAATGCATACTAAAGAAACACACTTTTACCTAACGTATATATTACACAAGTTGATCTTAACTAACTCCTAAGTGTATAAATATCCTAACATCCCCCCTTAAGAACAACTTGGGATAGGATTGAAGGATTTACAAAAGTGACACTATTAGGAGAAGGAAGGAGGCATTAGAGCCTATCCCCCATTAAGGACACATTCTTGAACTCCTACCATAGATCAAAGTTTAGAAAACTTTGCTTCTGTAAGAGACTTGGTGAAGATGTCTACAACTTGATCATCTGTAGGGCAATAGAGCACTTCAATAACATGATCATGAACAAGATTTCTGATGAAGTGAATGTGTAGCTCAATGTGTTTATTGAGTTGATGTAGAACTGGATCTTTGGAAAGCTTGATGGCACTTTTATTGTCACACCAAAGTGGAGTAGGCTGCTGCTGCTCGAATCCAAACTTTGAAAGGATCTGTCGAAGCCATAAAGCTTCCTGACTTGCATTAACTGCAGCTCAATATTCTGCTTCTGCTGAAGAAAGAGAAAGAGCTTGTTGTTTCTTACAAGCCCAAGTGATAGGTCCAAATCCCAGACTGAAAACATAACATGCAATATAATTTTGATTATTAGGATTGCCGGCCCAATATGAATCAGTGAAACCAACCAACAAAGGTTCCCCCATATACTATAATGAATCCCAAACTAAATTGTACCTCGAATATAGCGAAGTATTATTTTTGCTTCTTTCCAGTGACTTTCATGAGGAGTTTGCATATAACGGGCAACATGACCATTGAAAAAGGAAAGGTCAGGATGAGAATGAGTCAAGTATAAAATACTACCAACAAGCTGACGATACAAGGTGGCATCTACTTCAAGGGAAGTACAAGTGGAAAAAAGTTTGACTCCAGACTAGAAGGGAGAAGGAGTTGGTTTACAATATTCCATGTGGAAGCGATGAAGAAGGTTACAAGCATACTTATACTGGGAAAGAAAGATTCCTTCTTTGGTTTGCAAGACTTGGAGACCAAGAAAATAATGCAAATGTCCTAAGTCTAACATTTCAAAATTTTTCTTACGACTGGATTTCACATGGGTTATAAGTTTAAGGTCACTACCAGTAAGGATAAGATCATCAACATAAAGAACAAGTATGATGAGATGGTTTCCTACTTTCTTGGTATAGACATTGGGGTCATAATGGCATCTAGAAAAACCAATGTCAAGGAGAAAGCTATCCATTTTGGCATACCAAGCTCTAGGAGCTTGCTTAAGGCCATATAAGGATTTCTTAAGGAGATAGACAAGGCTAGAGTTATCCTGAAAATATCCAGGAGGTTGTTGCATGTAAATTTCCTCCTGTAAATCACCATGTAAAAAGGTAGACTTGACATCCATTTGATGAAATTCCCAGTTATGTAAGGCTGCAAGGGAAAGAACAAGGTGGATGGAATTCACTTTTGCAACAGGAGCAAAGGTTTCATTGTAGTCAATCCCTTCAACTTGGGAAAAACCTTTGGAAACTAACCTTGCCTTAAGTCTTTCAACACTTCCATATGGTGCATACTTAGTTCTGTAGACCCATTTACATCGGACAAGTTTTTTTCCTTTTGGAAGATGAACAAGATCCCAAGTATCATTCGCCATTAAGGAACGATATTCTTCATCCATAGCTGCATCCCAATTTGGATTTCCTGAAGCTTCTGCAAAAGTTTCTGGATCATGATTCTCGGAAACTTGAGCCAAAAGAGAAGAGGCTCACTGAAACTGAGAACGTGTTCGACATTGATCTCTAGGATCACCAGCTGCTTCACATGTTGAATTGACCCATTGAGGAAGCATTGGTGCTGGTGCAATTGGAGGAACATGAGTAGGTGGAGGTGGATTTTCATCCTCACTGTCATCATCAGAAACTGGAGTTGGAAACCTGTCAAGGAAGTTGGAAGAAGAAGAAGAAGGCACAATCACCGAATCAGGCTCGCAGGCCAAAGATGGCACACCCGCCAAGTTAGGCTCCTAGGACAAGAGATTTTCATCAAATTTAACATCTATTCTAATGATTATATCATGAGAATGTGGCTAAAGAAGTCTATAACCTTTTACATCTTCTGAATATCCAACAAATATGCACTTTTCACTTTTAGGTTGCAATGCTTTCCGTTTTTCATCCGAAATGTGAGCCCATGCTTCACAACCAAACACATGAAAGTGACTTACATCTGGTTTAATTTTACTCCATGCTTCTTCTGGTGTTATACCTTGTAAAACTTTAGTGGGTGTGCATTTAACTATGTAATTTGCACAATTTATGGCCTCAGCCCAACATCAAAGAGTTAGTCCCTTAGATTGGATCATACAATTAGCCATTTCTTTTAAAGTGCGGTTCTTCCGTTCAGCTACACCATTTTGTTGTGGTGTATATGGAACAGTGTGCTGTTGTTGGATTCCAGCTTGTGCAATGCAAAAAGTAGTGAACTTGTTGTTAACATATTCTCCTCCATTGTAAAATCTTAACTTAATAATTTGTTGACCAGATTGTTTTTCAATAAGGGCCTTGTAGGCCAAGAACATGTTAAAGACTTCTCTCTTAAGTTTTAGGAAGTAAACTCAAGTGCGTCAAGAGTAGTCATCAATGAAAGTTAAGAAATATTTGAAACCATAAAAGGAAGCAGATGGAAGAGGGCCACACAAGTCACTATGAACAAGCTCCAAGGGAATCGAGGCGTGCCAAGAGGTATGTTTGTCAAAACTGTCCCGATGATGTTTTTCGAGTACACAACTAGAACAAACACCATTCTTGCAAGATACCATCGAAAGACCAGTCACCATATTGTCTTTACATAGTTGTTGCAATGAGCGATAATTTAAGTGACCAAATCACTCATGCCAAAGTTTTCTCAAGTTCTCACTATGAGCAACAAAAACTGAAGGAAAATGTGATGACCCAAAGTTGTTAAATTTGTACAACCTGGTAATATCATAAATAGTTCTAGTAACAAGGACATTTTGAGGATTTATAAAATCCTTGATGACAACTTGGTGAGTTGTAAACGTCACAGTTTTACCTTCACTCGAATGAGTAATTTGATAGACTGATAACAAATTGCAGGAAATTTTTAGAACACATAGTACAACACTGAAATGACCATTTTCTACTGGAACTGTTCCAGATCCTACAACACTTAGAGATCTATCATCACCAACAAATATTTGCTTGGTGTTACATTCATGCATAGTAGAAAAGATTGCTTGATCCTTAGCCATATGATAAGATGCTCCAGAATCAATGAGCCATTCATTTGAAGTAGAAGAAGAAGATGCAGTATAAGAGTAACCAGAAGCACAAAGTGCATTTCCATGAGAGAGAGATTCTGAAGACGAATCTAGGCTGATGTGGTGCTTCTTTATTGCTGCTTCCAAGGCTACCATCTTCTTGAAACACTTAGATTCATCATGATTATCTTTCCCACAAAAATTGCAATGACGCTTAGTCTTCTTTCCTTTTGGCTTGGATCCTTTGTCATTTTTTAAAGAAGGAGCTGACTAAGAGGGTTTGGGACCCTTGTTGTTTGGCTTATTATTGTGAAAATTTTGTTTCTTGGGAGGCTTGGACTTTTCTTTCTGTTGGAACAATAAGAATTTCCCATATGTATCTGCATTGTTAATTATTACAAGATGAATGAGCTTATCTTGCTCTCTAATTAAGGAATCAAAAAAGGATTTAAGACTAGGCTCTTGATAGCTAGATGCAGTCAAGTATTCTTTCATGGAGTAGAATGTAGATACAAAAACAGAATATGTAGGACCAAGTTTGGAAAGAATATGATAAATACATTGTTTGTCTTCTTTCTTAATCTTGCATTCTACACATAAGAGTCTGAGAATTTTATACTTAGATAAATAGTCTTGAATGCATGAAAAATCATCTGGATTCAAGGAAATCAACTCATTCTCAAGTTGATGACCCTGAATTTCATTGTGTTTTACCAAACACAGATTCCAACTTTTCCCAAGCTATATCAGGTTCATCAATTCCAGATATGTGGAATTACAAATGAGTAGATATTGACATCCCAATCAATCCACGAGCTTCATCATATCTATTTGTCCATTTAATTTTCTTATCATCATTAATGGGTTCTGTTTCTTTCCCCGAGGTTATCCTAAAAAGTCCCCTACTTCGCAGAACATCCTCCATACAAGATTTCCATGTGAAATTGTTAGAACTTGTAAGTATAACATCACAAGGGGTGGCCATACTGTAAATAATGACTGAAAGAATAGAAACTAAATGTTTGGATGCAAAGAGCTCGAAAAAATACGTGGTTTAAAAAAAAACGGAACTAAAAATTGATTTTGGATGATGAAGATATGCTTGATCAAATAAAATGTTGAAGATGTCCCCAATAATGACGTGGCAGATATTAACTTGACCAACTAAAAGAAAAGAACCCCCCTCTTCCCAAGAGAAATCTTTGACAATCACTTTACAATAAAGTTTCTTTTGAATCACTTTTGTAGAATAAGTGATGTTCACTTTTAGAATAATGTTACTTTAAATAGTGCGGCAATAATTTAAAAGACTTAAGTGACTCACTTTTTATTTTATTTTATTTAAGTGAGATGCACTTTTACAATAAGGTAACTTGAAAATAGAAATTGCATGCACTAAAAAGTAGCTTAATAAAACTTGAACTCAAGACCTATTAAGGAATAAAGCAACTTTGAACCAAGTGAGCTAAGTTTAAAAGGTATGTAAAAGAATGGAAAGAAAATTTTTTTTTTACTCTTCTCTCTCGTTCTCTGTGCTTGCATTTTTACCTGCAAATCACAAAAAAAAAATGAAAAACAAAAAAAAAACTTTTTCCACACAATGGGATGAGGTTAGATCTTGGTTAGCTTACCCGAAAAGTTTACGTTTTCAAGTTTTCTCACTGTTTCTGATTCACCGTGATCACACAAGGTGCACGATAAAGAGCATACGTAGCTGAGAAGACAAGAAAACAAACTTTCCTTTTCTGTTTTTGATTCGCCGTGATCGTGCAAGGTGTACGACAAAGAGCATACGCAGCCAAGGAAGGAAACAGCTCGAGACTAAAATAGTAAAGATCTAATAATAAAACTGATAAAATATGAGAGATCTAAAAAAAATAAAACAAATCTGTCACTGTAACATTAAACCTTCATATTTTCCGAAATGGATGTTTCTGGAACAAATGGAAACAATTTTCGATGAAACAAAAACTATTTTCCAATGGAAATGGCGCTCTGGACGCAATGGAATAGCTCCCACATGCCACAAATGCACAAAAAATCTAGAACCAGAAACCCTTTCAAAGTTTCAGCAACACCAGTTCCAAATCTTGATCAAAACCGAAAGTGACTCTTCATAAATGCTCTGATACCATGTTCGGGGACACAGGGTACTCCCAAAAGATCGAACACCTAGAACAAGCACTTCACACAAATGAATCACAGATCAATACACCAATGTTTGTCACGTGGTTAAAACCCTTGAGAGAGAAATAGTCCACGACCCCAACCAAATAGCTACTTGGAGCAATTTATTATGCAAAAGAAAAAAAGTTACATGAACTTCTCATAATCGATTAACTAGCCAAGGACCCTCCATACTCTTTAAATAGAGATCATGGACCAATCGAGTGTTAATCCATGGATCAATGGTATGTATGATCTAAGAGAAGTTGAAGCATCAGATCACTCTATGTCTAGAACATATCGTGACCATCGGATTAGAATATTGACAAATGCATACTAATGCATACTAAAGAAACACACTTTTACCTAATGGATATATTACACAAGTTGATCTTAAATAACTCATAAGTGTCTAAATATCCTAACAATTGACACATCACCCTGTGTTGTTGCTTTGACATACTCAATAACAACTGCGATCCTCCTCATTAGAGAGATCCACTTTGGAGGATATTTGTAGCACGTGGTGATCAGATCCTCGTCTAGGTACTACCACCCATCATTGGTGACCCCCTCCAATAGTCACTCCACATCCAGCCGCAATGAGTCTAATGTAGCACTCCACAGCCTCCTCTTCCCGTGAGCGGGTGGATCTAACCCCTCCACCTATCCCCCACGTTGCTGGTATCCTGCTGGAGGGTGCAGTCCCACGTCTGCACATGCACACAATATTTCATCAGTATCTACCACATGTATGATCTAGCTACCACTATGTTATTAAACTATATATGCCTAAAACCGCAAACAATTATGTATATGTACCATCAAGTACCCTGCATATGGATAGTCCTCTATAAGGATAGAAATTTTTTGCCATTATGCAAAATCCTCACGATGAAGAAATGACCCACCAAGCCGCCTCCCTCTCTGATCATCATCTCACACCATCGCCTCATGTGAGGCTTGCGAGGTCCCCCTTTGCACACTGCCAGATGCAGTCGCAGTGTCGGTAGTCACTCAAAGAAGAATGAGCACAAAAAGGACAGGAAATGGAAATATTCATTTTCCAAAATAACATGGTTCAATCCACGCATAACTATTTTCAAGTATATCTGGTCCGACCAATAGTAGGTGACCCTCAACACACTCTCGAACTTCAATAACTAGCCATCTAAGATCTTGTGAGGACTTTTCGGTCCCAGTATCTGCATCACCATCACTGCCACGACCTGAGTCTCTAGACTCTTGATGTCAAACACTAATATGTATGACACATGCACATAAGATGAGGCATATAAATTCCTGTTACATAAGCCATCCATTAACACCCCCTCAGGAGTTTCAAGAAGATATCACCAATAACGCCTAACAATGGGAGGCCAGTTAGAAAGTACACATCTCAAAGGGTGATCTCCAATCCCTCACCCTGTATGATGAAACACTCTAAGTCTCTATCCCAAAATCTCACCTGTTTGTTCAGTAGTAGTTTTTCTAAACACATCAGGGGGATCTGAAAGAACTTCAGCAACCCACACCGTGTGAGTGTATCTTGTATGGATCCATCCTCCTCTACCTCATCTCTAAGGTCCCTCATGTATCGCTCTCTCCATCTAACTCAAGGAATTATACACATACAAAAAGTCACTATTAGACCCATTTCAACCAAATTGTCCATTTTGTAGGCTAGGTTGTGCTTTTTAGGCCTTTTTTTGTGACCTAAGTCATGCAAAAACACTTGACAGGTGCGACTTGGGTCATACTTATCTTTTGAATAAGTGTGACCCAGGTCGGGCCTGTCTCCCCAATAGGTGCAACCAGGTCATGCTTGTCTACTCGATAGGTGCGACCTGGGTCGTGCCTTTTCCCTCTAAAAGTGTGACCTTACCCTATGAAACCTTCGGGTTCATCTTAGGACCCCAGAATGAGAAAAAGCCAAAACTAAACCATTGAAAATGACGGGTTAGGTGAGAGCTCTTACCTGCAACTCATAGATCAGAAAACCATTGGTCCAATAAGAAGAAATCAACAGTTTTTGTCTGGGGCCCTCCACTCCAAATAAACACTGTACAGTGAAATTGACATGTTTCATGCCCCCCCCCTTTGTTTATAGTGTTGATGTAATTGTAGCTTTAGAATGTATTCAATTGTATATATTATGTATTGTACCCCGATGTTTATTTTGGGAAGTGTTTGTAATGTAAATGGGTCATGTCATGCCCCGATGTTCCTATCGGGATATTCAATAATGTAAACAAGTCATGTCAAGTCATTGTGGGTAACCCTCCTATTGTTCAAGGGTGAAAGTCCCCATAGTTGTGGGGCCCTAGGGTCATTAGACTATCCTAGAGAAGTTGACCCTAGGTGAGTTATTGTAAGTCGGGGCAATAGTCCCCACCATTGTGTTAAGGATAACCCTCCTTGTTGGTCGGAGGGGAAAAGTCCCCACAAGTTGTGGGGAACTAGGGTTATTAGACTCTCCTAGAGATGTCAGCTCTAGTAAGTAATTGTTAAGTGAGGCCGACATGTTGGAGAGGAAATTAAGTGAACGAAAGAATATAAATAGAGAGTGAGCCTCTCTATTTATCACACTCACACACACTCATTGGGGTGCATGAGTGAGAGATAAGTTACTGGGACAAGAGAGAGACTACTGCTATTGGGAGATCATCTTCATGTTTTTGGGTTTTACTTTTGGTGCTGATTCTATCTCTGAGGAATTTGCAGGGTTTTCTCCTTTATGGTTTCCCTGAGTAAAATTCTTTGTGTTTGTTGTCTCTTGTGTTTTATTGCTGTGCATGTTATTCCCTCAGTTAAAGATCCTAAGATCATAATGCTAGCTTGAATGATAAAAATCTAACATGGTATCAGAGCTAACCTTAGAATAAGACATTGTGCAACTGTAGAATCTAGGGCTTCTTACTTTTTGGGTCTCTCTCCACAATCCATCAACAAAATTATGCTAGGTTGACTCTCCATTGAAGGGTGCATCTTTATGTAAAAGTAGAATTCGATTCCGAGCATTTTCAGTTTTTGGTGCAAGAAATTAGGGATTCTTACAGAAGAGAAATTTTTGAGTGAGCCTAACATAGGATTTATCTCCTCATCAAAATAAAAGTTTAGAGACTTGGTTCAATATTTTTGGTTGGGTATAACTTCGGGAAAGTCAAACCCTAGTTTGACCCCGAGCTGGAAAAACCTTAAATACTAAAACTGATACGTTTTGGTACATTCTCTATATCTCCGAATTGGAGAAGGATCAAGAGCTGAAAATTTCATAATCCAAAAATCAAATCCTTATTTACATTGTTTCCAAAATTCAGCCTCAAATTCACTATATTCTACGAGATATGATCCCTCCAAGTTAGCATTCCAGCCTCTTCCAGGATTCATCCCCAAATAGGACACCTAGGGAGAATCACCATAACTTGGGCTATAAAGGTCCAAATTAAATTTATGAAAATTTTACAGAAATGATATAGACTATACTGTCTGTGGTCTAAGTTTTATACCCAGAGGAAAAAATAGTGACACATGTCAATCCGTACAACTTCACTGTGCTGTACAGTCATGAAACAGGTCACCTTGGGAAAATGATCATAAATCCTAATTGGTGAAACAAATTACAATGAAAATTGTGGTTTTGGAATAGGGACATGCAAGGATACCTCAATGCAAAGTTTTAGACATAGAGGAGTAGTAATTTCAGAGATACCATAGAAACAGTAGCAGGAATTTCTGCAGAAGAAATTGGAAAACTAGGGCTTCCTGTTTTGGGAGCTTCCCTCCACTGTTTTCAGAAAATGAGTACATTGGACAGATCACCTTGAAGAGATATATCTTTCTATCCAATCAAATATGAAAAATTCCAAGTTTTAAAAATTAGGCTTTCTCTAACAAACCCTAGATCAACCAGCTTTGGAATCGGGATGGACACCTCAAATCGGTAAGACCTAATATTTTGCTATTTTCATTTGAGGTTCTCATTTCAAAATGATCTATCACATCAGCTTTATGATAATCTTGTTGAAGTTGACAACTTCCAAGCATGAAAGTATATGATCTATCTAAAGAAAATGAATTAGAGAGGATTCAGTTCCAGAGGGAGATGAGGCTAAAATCCTTACATAAGAAGAACTTGGTCAAGGTCAAGAAGATCATTGCTGATTCAATCATGGATCACCTTATATCATAAGTGTCTTCCCTAAAGAAACTGAAAGAGATGGTTAATTCCTTGACCAAGAAATTTGAAGGGAATAACATAAATCAGAATATGACTTTGAGAAAACAGTTGAAGAATGTGAAGATCCAGAATGCAGAGACAATACAGTCATACTTTACAAGGGTCTCTCAAATCAAAGAACAAATTGAAGCGGTAAAAGAAGAAGTGAAGAATGCAGAAGTGGTGATATCCACCTTAAATGGCCTCCTAGGATCATGGGATTCATTCATGCAAGGAATGTGTGCTATAAGGAAGTAATTACTTTCCGTAGACTTTAGGCAGAAGAAGCTCAACTCATAATAAGAGAAGAAAAGATGGGAGCAACTGAAGATCAAGCTCTCACCATCCAAAGTAGATCCCTCAAGTGATGAGGAATATGAAGAACTCAACTCTTGAAGAGCCTCTTATCCATCTTAGCATTTGGATAAGAAACGATGCTATTATGAATGGAGAAGATGATGAAGCTGAAGGCTCAAGACAGAGTCTACCCACGAAACAAATAAAGATAAGTATTCAATTGTCATTTCATGATATTGTTTTGTTACGCATTTGTTTATATTCAGTTAATGTATTATGCATGATAGAATGTTTGCATTAATGACAGTATACTACTAATATGCATGTGATGGGTAAGTAGCTCATGGTGCTATACAAAATCTCCATTGCTACTTATCTAAAATGAAACCTCTTTGCTAACATATTGGATTAATACATAATCTCAATGTTGTCCTGGTAGAGATGGAAGGAATCTAGAAAGTTTTCATGAGATATGGATGATTGTTGTATTGGCTAAAATAGTTGCATGATCATATATTTATGCATAAGAATCTACCATTATGAATATGCCTTATGAAATGTTTCTAACCATACAACTAATGCATTTGACTTGTAGGAAAGATCGCGTACATAATCACCTACAAGCAAAGAAGGATGAGACTTGTTCTGAAGAACAAGTGACGACAGTTCAAGAGAAAGAATAATATGACGAATGTAGCGGCATCATTGATGTGGAATCTTCCAGCTATGAAGAAGTAACCAAGAAGAAAGCGAAGACTAGTTCAAGGAGAATGATGTCTAGGATGCAGTATCGATACATGAAAGGAAGTTTGTAGTTCCATCATGCAGTAGATGGAAGCATCGTGGGATCCAAGGAAAGATTTGTAGCACGAGGCTTCTCATGAAAAGAAGTCATAGAATACAAGGATACATTTGCAGCCAGTGGGAGTTGAGACACATGATAGGCAGAATCATGTGTGCAAATGAAAGAAAGCCTTGTACGAGTTCAGAAGACACCCATGGGATAACACATACATGATGAGCTTGATGAAGATGTTAAACTTTACTACAAGGTTGAAGATGAAAGCCTATAGAGGATGACAAGCTCACAGATGGGTGCGAGAAGAACTTTTGAAAAAGTTCAATATAGAGGATCTTGGTATCAAGTGATCCTATATGGATACATAGAATATTAGTAGTAAAGGAAGCTACTTGTCACTCCGGTACATAATGTTTCAGTGCATAGAGTACGAAAGACAAAGGGTGAATAATGATTTGCTTCAGAGGGAGTGACTGCAGAAGATCCTGAGGTTCGACATGGTACGATAGGATGGATAGATTACTGATGACTCTAGGATTTACTGAGAGTAAAATGGATTTCAACCTTTGCTTCAAGGTTTAAGGAAGAAGACCAGTGATGCTCTTGTTATGTGTTAATGCACTATTTTCTAGGCATGGAGGTGTGGCAGAATGCGGATGGAATCTCCATCGGACAAGGGAAGTATGCAGTAGAGATCCTAAAGAGGTTCAGGATGATGGACTGCAAGGCTATAACCACACATATGGCATTGAACCTAAATCTATTGAGTGATGCTTCATCAGAAGCAGTTGATGCTACGACGTATCGTCAGATTATTGGGTCCTTGATGTACCTGACGAACACAAGACCAGATATTTTCTTTGCTGTGAACACCTCGAGCCAGTTCCTGACAGATCTGAGACATGTTCACTTGATTTCTGCAAAGCATATTCTAAGACACCTGAGGGGTATTGTTGATTATGGGCTCAAGTATGAGGCAAATTAGAAGATTAACCTGCATGGTTATGTTGATTGAGATTGGGAAGGCAGTGCCATCTATAGGAAGACCACTTCAGGGTGTTGCTTCAGTATGGGATCAAGTGTGATTTCTTGGTTTAGCAGGAAGCAATCCTATGTGGCACTGAGTACAACTGAAGTAGAGTATGTTGCAGCTTGTTAAGCTAGTTGTGAGGCAGTATGGTTGAGGAAGCTACTATCTGATTTATTTGATCTCCATTTGGATGCTACTTGTATATATTGTGACAACCAAAGTTGTGTGAAGTTGTCAGAGAACCCGATGTTCCATGACAAGTCGAAGCATATCGAGATCAAGTATCACTATATCAGGGATATGGTGCAGAGGGGAGCAGTAAAGCTCCAGTATGTTGCGACAAATGAACAGATAGCTGATGTGTTAACAAAGCCATTGGCTAGAGTGAAGTTTGAGTACTTCAGGGAGAAGCTTGGTGTTCTCTAGATTGAGGTTCCCTCCAAAGGGAAGTGATGAGTCCGTGAGCCATTCTAACATGGTGAGAGTATTGGTTCCTTCCATGGTTAGATGTAAGGGCTGAGCCATTCTGTCATGGTGAGAGGATTAGTTCCTTCCATGTCATATGTGAGTGCTGAGCCATTCTGATGTGACTGTAGGATTGGTTCCTACATGATCAGATATAAGCACTGAATTCCATTCTTGGAATGGAGGCACCTAGTCAGTTACTAGGAAATATCAGTCTGGGAATGAGGGCTATTTTGATGTGACTATAGGATTGGTTCCTACATGATCAGATGTGAGTGCAGAGCCTTTCTGACATTGGTTCTCAGATGTAAGTGTAGATCCCTTTTGGCATGGAGGATTGGTTCCTCGCATGGTCGAATATAAGTGCTGAGCCTTTCTGACATTGGTTATCAAATATGAGTGCCAAGCCTTTCTGAAATTGGTTGTCAGATGTAAGTGCAGGGCCTTTTGACGTGGAGGATTGGTTCCTTGCATGGTCGAATGTAAGTGCTGAGCCTTTCTGACATTAGTTGTCAGATGTAAGTGCTTGGCCTTTCTGACAGGGTTGTGGGATGTGTTCCCACATGGTCAGACGTGAGTGCTGTGCGTGCCTTTCTGATGTGATTATAGGATCGGTCCCTACATGATCAGATGTAAGTGCTAGGCAGGCCATTCTGATTTAGGGCCAGATATAGGTGCTGGAAAAGACCTACATGGAGGCTAGGCCTACAACCATCATGAAAAAGGGTTGGCTCTGTAGAACTTCCAGTGATAAGAAGAATCATGAGATAGCACCCATGATGATGATCTGGCAGTGATGACCCAGATCGAATGATGATCCAAATCCAATGATGATGATCCAGATTGAGTGATGATCTAGATCCAGTGATTATGATCCAGATCAAGTGATGATCCAGATCCAAATGAATATGACTTGAAGATGAATATGAGTTGAAGATAAAGATGATGAGAACTCAATGATGATCCAAATGATACAGAGAAGAAGACTTGTGCTAATAAATTGTGTCGATAGAATACCTTCCTAGTTAAGAGGGAGTGTTGATGTAATTGTAACTTTGGAATGTATTCACTTGTATATCTTATGTATTGTACCCTGATGTTTATTCCGAGAAGTGTTTGTAATGTAATTGAGTCATGTCATGCCCCGATGTTCCTATCGGGAGATTCAATAATGTAAACAAGTCATGTCAAGTCATTATGGGTAACCCTCCTATTGTTCAAGGGTTAAATTCCCCACAGTTGTGGGGCGCTAGGGTTATTAGACTATCCTAGAGAAGTCAACCCTAGGTGAGTTATTGTAATTTGGGGCAATAGTCCCCATCATTGTGTTAAGGATAACCCTACTTGTTGGTAAGAGGGGCAAAGTCCCCACAAGTTGTGGGGCACTAGGGTTATTAGAATCTCCTAGAGATGTTAGCTCT
This sequence comes from Pseudotsuga menziesii, assembly GCA_001517045.1. Taxonomy (NCBI): domain Eukaryota; kingdom Viridiplantae; phylum Streptophyta; class Pinopsida; order Pinales; family Pinaceae; genus Pseudotsuga; species Pseudotsuga menziesii. The sequence continues at coordinate 389,008 of LPNX010832169.1, forward strand.
AGTAAGTAATTGTTAAGTGAGGCCAACATGTTGGAGAGAAAATTAATTGAATGAAAGAATATAAATAGAAAGTGAGCCTCTCTATTTATCACACACACACACTCAGTGGGGCACATGAGTGAGAGAGAAGTTGTTGGGATAAGAGAGAGACTATTGTTGTCCAGAGATCATCTTCATGTTTTTGGGTTTTACTTTTGGTGCTGATTCTATCTCTGAGGAAGTTGCGGGGTTTTCTCCTTTATGGTTTCCCCGAGGAAAATTATTTGTGCCTCTTGTCTCTTGTGTTTTATTACTGTGCATGTTATTCTCTCAATTAAATATCCTAAGATCATAATGCTAGCTTGAATGATAAAAATCTAACATATAGACTTATGTATAGTCAAACCTTTCTTCCGTGCACCACAGAGTCATCTGATGTCCATTTTTCACGCCGTTCACACCGTCGGGTTCATTTTTCTATCCTTTATCCACCTATGGGACTGACGTTTCATTCTCTCTCTAAATTTTTTTGGGCCATTTCCTGGAGTTACCTCGATTTGCATGCCACCATTAAAATTAAACCCTGTATGTATTGGCTTGTTCATGACCCATATGCTCCATCCATACTACAAACTTGGCCATTTTTATCGCCATTACCATCCTGCAAGGAGGCTCCACCAATGCTCCACTGTTATTTTTTATCCATATCATCCATGATCACAACATCACCCCTTTTGGCACATTAAACAATTCTTCCTTGCTTGACTGATCATTACAGAGTTTATGTTAATCTATTTTCCGACTTCTTAAAGAATGAAAAGATTGTCAATCACACTTACTTCCTTTCACGGTCATTAAAGTATTTGAAAAGGAATCTATGTGGGTTCATTTATCCCTTTTTCAAATTACGTAGACTATTTAAAGAAAAGGGCCACCCTATCACCTTCCAGCTAGGAATAGTTCCCTTTGTATCCTTTTATGATTTTTTGGACATTGGGACTGTAACTTACGAAAAAAATCACTTATGGGTTGTATTTAATCTATTTTCTAGCCCTTTCTTAAAGAAAAGATCACCGAGCAAACTTGGTTTCATCCATGCTCGTAAAAGTATTTTAATGACCGTCCAATCATTATAGGTTTAATCTTTTTTCAGCCAGGTTGGACTACCTATGGAAAATAAGTGGCTTGGCCCCTTTCGGTTGGGAGATCTCTCCTTCGTACACTTTTATCCTTTTTTGGACTTAGGAGACTATTGCAAGAAAAAGAGACCCCATTGGAGTCTTCTTCATGTTTTCAGACTCTTTAAACATGAAAACAACATCAAGCATTTACCATCTTGGGATTGAAAAAAAATCCATGAGACAGTATCATACTGAGCACACTTATTTCCCTTCTTGGAGCTCCTTAAAGTATGAAAAATTCCAAAACGATGCCTTTCAACACCCACATATATTGCATATAGTCTCCCATTATTTCATCTTTCCCCCTTTGTTCGCCTTTTTTTAAGAGTACTCTGTGATGAGTCTCCCTTGGATCCCATGGATATCACTTGTCCAGTTACTTCCCCAAGTTTCTCCCCATTGAAGTCATCTCCCTGGTTCCAAATCTATTATTCCTTCCCCATGAGTCAGTATCATCTGCTGCTAGGTCAGCCTTGCTATTATACTCTGAACAAAGGAAGTTTGAGACAATTATGTACACCTTTAGATTCAATAGATCATCATTTGTATTGATATTGCATTCCAAGAGAATTCCATTGTTTCTATGTACTTGTTCATCATATCAGTATTTGTATTCAACCTCCCTTTGAGGCCACCATTATGTACTTCCAGTTGTATGTATTGATCGACTCCCAACATTTTGAGCCTTGATCCCCATTTGTATGTTGAGTCATTGATTCAAGCATGGGTATGCTCACCTCATCCATATATATGTCTTGTAGAAATTCTGACCAGCAATAGATTAATTTCACTCACAACAAATTACAATTGATCATGCAAAATTGTCAACAATGGAGACTGAATATGGAGCTGTAACACAAAATTATATTAACTTAGTGTACAATAGCCAACCCTGTAATAACATAGGTTTCTGAATATATAGAATACATCAAGATATCAAACGCATAAGGAGGCATCCAAAAATAGCATAAAGCAGGCTTACCCAAAATAGGCAAATCCCCCATAGGTGTAAAAAGATGATCCCAAATCTGTCATGAGGCTCACGAATTGGCAAGGGCACATGGGCAA
>LPNX010832169.1:394870-411727 GCA_001517045.1 Pseudotsuga menziesii
TAATTCATAAGGAGGCATCCAAAACTAGCATAAAGCAGGCTTACCCAAAATATGCAAATCCCCCATAGGTGTAAAAAGCTGATCCCAAATCTGTCATGAGGCTCACGAATTGGGAAGGGTGCATGGGAAAGCTAATGAGTGATGGAATGGCAGCTCATACATGCTTTTTCATGGAGGAAAGAGTGGAGGATGAAAGGGCAAGAAAACAAGCTCACCTCACCTAGTCTTGCTTTCCTATGTGCCTTAAAACACTGAAAAAGCAGTCAATAAAGCAGAAAAATCAGAAGGGCACCTAGGAGGCCAGGAATAAAGCAGATTTGATTCCTAAGGCTTTCCCAAGTGCTACATGAGTCAAATATGGCAAGTTTGACCTCTATGGATAGGCAATTAGCAACTTGCACATGGTGGGATTCATGGACTAGGCAAATAAGACAAAAATAAATGAATTAATGTCTAAGTGGGTAATACTATGGGTTTGATTATTCTAACATGTCTGATATCATTATGTACCTCATCCATTTTTGAGAAGGAATACAAACTAAAAATAATTGCAGTTCGAATGAGGAAACTTTGACTCTTCCATGATTCCCTCATGTTTCTCCACCATTATCACCATTTCTCCCTTGATCCTATGATGTCTATCATCCATATGATGAGCTCCTTCCCTCACACATCAGGGGGAAATATGTTAACACCCAAAATTGTCCACATAGTTCCTTATGGTCCAAACCATAATTATACATCATAACCCCATCATTATTCCCTCCATTTTGACGTTCACAATTAAATTCCACCAAAATTGGTCCAAAACATTATTATTCCTTCCCCCATAAATACATGGAAGTTGAGCATTTATTGCGGCATAACCCCACTCTCTCCAAAAGGACCAAAAAATACTAAAATGAGAATGGGTAAAAACCATGGACACATTCCATGCACAATAAAATAGTATGGGTCATTACCATGGGTCATAAAACCTTGGATCATCCTATAAATACATTGTGAAGGTCTCCCCACAAAGATTACATTCCAAATTTTTTTGACATTCCTTACATTTTCCGGAACTTTTTTGTCCATCATATCATTTCGCCACACTATCCCACATTACACGTCGAGTGCTCTCCATGTAACCCTTAATCCCTTTTTCGGTGACAACCCCTTATTGGAGATAAATGAAGACCAGGATAATGGAAGCCTATAGACCATTTCCTCAAACGAATGCAATGGCCTAAGGTGATATTTGTTATTTTATTGCATTAGTTATATGAATATATAAATTTATTCTTATTGCTTGTTGTAAGCCAAGGTTGAGAAATTCCTTGCACCATGAACTCTACTCTTAGATCCAATTGATCCAGGGTAGGTAATTTTGCATGTATTAGGGGAGAAATCCCCACTAGAGTGATAGTAAGGGAAGGAGAAGACTCACTGAACAAAGAAATTTCAAATAGGTACCGACATTCCAATGACTGAGATGTGAATTCTCAACACCATTCAGTGGGTATCCATCATGGAAATGTGAAATCTGAAATTCATCACAAGCATATCCCTAAAAGACAACCGAAAATAAAAGGAGATGAAAATGTATTACAAGGTGAACTAAGAAAACTTAAACCTCCTACCTTCGATGGAGAGAAGTCTGGGGAAGTTGCAGAGATGTGGCTTCAAGAGGTGAAAAAGTATATGCAATTACATGACTATTCATACAATCAAGAAGCTAGGATTGGCACATTTAACCTTCAGGGAAAAGCCTGCCATTGGTGGGAACAATTGAAGAAAGAAGAAGGTCTGGAAGAGAGGAAGATATCCTAGAAAATATTTCAAAAATACTTCAAGCAAGAATATTTATCACAACAATATTACGATAAGAACATGCTTCAATTCTTTGAATTCTGATTGGGTAACATGACCATGGATGAGTATGGAAACAGATTTTTGGAGCTGTTAAGCTATGTGGATTTTATTCAAGAGGATAAAGTAAAAATCCAAAGTTTCCTTAGTGGCATGCCAGTTTTCTATAAAGACCAAATCAATTATTATGAGCCTCTTACAGTGAAAGAGTGCATAAGGAAGGCCAAGTTCCTGTATGAACAAGGAAAGAATAGACAAGATCTTCACAAGTGTTGAAAAAGTAATCTGAAGACAAAACCATAGCAGAGGAAAAAGGGATTCAAGCCCCTTGGTGGTAACCAGGATTGCTTCAGTTCTTTCAACCAACCACATCAGAAAATGGAACCAAGGATAAATGAACCTATATGACAAGGGAAGTCTACATTGCTTAAATGTTGGAGGTGTGGAGGTGACCACTATCTCAATAGTTTTCTTGAGAAAAAGAACAAGGATGCCATAGTTTATAATTTGAAGGAAGCATCTAGAGTGGGAGATGTAGCTTGTAACATTCCATGTATCTATGCAACTTTGGAAAAGAGCCAATAATATCATCATTCATCAATGATCAAAATTGAAGGTAAATTTACAATAAACAATAAACAATAAACAATTTACCAGTTTCAATTTTAATTGATTCCTGAGCTACATTCAATTATGTTAATACTAACTTGGTTGAAATATGCAAGCTAGTAGGTAGAAAATTGCATAAGCACAAATTGGTGCAATTAGCTATAGGGATGAAAAGGAAATTTACTGCAGTGGTTGAAGATTGTAAATTTACCATGAATGGGTTATATACCAAATCTAATTTGGACACAATCCCTTTGGGATCTTATGAATTTTTGTTGGAAATGGATTAGCTTGAGTTGCATCATACGATTCTATATTGCCACAACAAGGTTGTGACTTTCCTGAATGAGGATGGAAATCATGTACTATTAAAAGGCATACCTAAACTGATTACAGTAAGGGAAATATCATCCATAAAATTGAAGAAATACATTCTAAAATGGTTCCAGTTATGCATTATTTACATTGAATAATTTCTAGCTGAGACAGAGCCATGCATAGAGGTAATGACCATTCTCATTAACTTTGAAGGCATATTCCAGGATGTGTCTGGTTTTCCTCCCAAAAGATACATCGATTTGGTACCTGGGATAGTTCCTACATCTAAAGCACCATATAGGATGAGCACCCCACAACTTCAATAATTATAGATGCAGTTGGAAGAGTTGTTGGATAAGGAGTGCATCTGCCCTAGCATTTCACCTTGGGGAGCACCAACAATATTCATAAAGAAGAAAGTTAGTACGTTGAGGATGTGTGTAGACTACATGTAGCTGAATAAAGAAACAATAAAAATAAATATCCTTTTCCGAGGATTGATGATATTTTTGATTAGTTGAGAGGGGAAAAGGTCTTCTCCAAGATCGATCTTAGATAGGGGTATCACCGGGTGTAAATTAAGGATGAAGACATCAATACGACTGCTTTATGGACCAGGTATGGGAATTATAAGTACACTGTAGTACCCTTTGGGTTATCAAATGCACCAACCACATTCATGTGCTTAATGAATGGGGTATTCAAGAAAATTTTGGATAAATTCATTATAGTATTTTTAGATGGTATTTTGGTTTATTCCAAATCTAAAGAAGAGCACGAAGAGCATCTTAGGGTCACTTTGCAGATATTAATAGAGAATCAAATGTACTCTAAAATCATTATGTTTTATTTCTACCAAAAAAAATTGTTATATTTGGGCCATATCATCTCCGAAGAAGGTGTAGCAGTGTACCCTATAAAAATAAGAGTTATTGAAGATTGGCCTACTCCTAGGAGTGTGACATATGTCATATCATTCATGGGATTGGAAGGTTACTATAAAATATTTAATGAAGCATTTTCTCGAATTGAAAAGCCAATCACTTCTTTGTAGAAGAAGGGAGTAAAGTTCATTTGGAGTCAAAAGTGTGAGGACAATTTTAGGTTGTTAAAAGAATTGCTTACTTGAGCTCCAACGTTAAAGCTTCTAGATTCAAAGAAAGATTATGTTGTGTGCACTGATGCATCATTGGAAGGACTTGGAGTATTTTTTATGCAAGATGGTCACGTGATTTGCTATGAATCATGAAAGTTAAAAGAACATGAGAAAAACTATGTTGCTCATGACCTAGTGTTGGCAACAATAATTCATGCACTCCGGATGTGGAGACACTACCTAATGGGGATCATGTTTGAGTTAAAAAATGATTATCATAGTTTAAAATATCTCTTTGAATAGCCTCATTTAAATTCTAGGAAAGCTAGATGGATTGAATTATTAAGTGAGTTCAATTTTGAAATCAAGTACATAAAAGGAAAAGAGAATAGATTGGAAGATGCACTCAACAGAAGAGGCCAACTAATGCAAATTTCAGCCATCAACGACTAGAAATCAGACCCGAAAGTTAAATTGCAGGAGGAATTGAGGTTAGATAATCATTTTCATAGGTTGTAGCAGCCTTACAGTCAGGTAGAAGACCTGTAAATTTTTCTAAATATTCAATGACTAAAGATGGAATTCTTTAGTTCAATGGCAGAATTTATGTGCCAGATGAAAGTGAACTTAAGAAGATAATAATGCAAGAAATGTACAATGTAACATATGCAGGACACCTAGGGTATCCTAAGACCTTAATAGCTCTTAAGAAATATTTTTATTGGCTAGTTATGAAGAAGGAAGTGGCTATGTATATTGCTCATTGTTTGGTATGCCAAAATGTTAAAGTAGAGTGTAAGCATCCTGTTGGTCTACTCCATCCATTGCCTATACCTGCATGGAAGTGGGATGTAGTAACCATAGATTTTATTACCAAGTTTCCAAGAAATCATAAGCAACATGATTCCATCATGGTGGTGGTTGATAAACTAAAATAGTCAGACCACTTTATACCTATTCAATCAACTTTCAAAGCAACCAAGATTGCAAAAGTTCATATGAAATAAATATCCAGGTTACATGGAATACCTAGGGCAATAGTTTCAGACAGTGATCCAAATTTCACTTCGAACTTTTGGAAAGTCTTGTTCAATTAATTTGGTGCTAAATTAAAGCTTAGTACAATGTATCATTCACAGCCTGATGGACAGATTGGGCAAGTGAATCAAATTATTGAAGACATGCTTAGAATGTGTGTGATGGACAAGCCTAGTAAGTGGGAATAATTTTTATACCTTGTTGAGTTCGCTTATAATAATTGTTACCAAGTATCACTGAAGATGAGTAATTTTGAAGCACTTTATGGAAAAAATTGCAGCATTCTAGTGAGTTGGAACAAACCTATGGATAGGTTGATTGTGGGACCATAATGCTTCAAGAAATGGAACAACAGATAGAAAAGATAAAACATAATTTCAAGGTAGCTCAGGACAAGAAAAATAATTATGCTGACAGGGACAGAGTATGCATAGAGTTCCAAGTTGGGGACAAAGTGTTTTTGAAAGTGAAAGGAAGAAAAAGTTCATTGATGTTGGGAAGTTGCAAGAAGTTGGCAGCCAGATTATGTGGACCATTTGAAGTATTGAATAGAATTGGACATGTAGCTTATGATCTTGCTCTTCCACTTATGATCAAAATACATAATGTTTTTCATGTATCATTATTAAAGAAATATGTGTATGATCCTAATCATATTCTTAATTGGTATGTGATGCAGGTAGAACCCAAAGGGGAAATTCAAGTTCAACCCATCTGCATATTGGAAAAAAGAACTAAGACACATTGGAATAGGGCCTTCATACAAGTAAATATCCAATGTACCCACTACAGTCCTAAAGAAGAGATCTGGGAGCTGGAAGATGAGATGAGGGAATAATATCCCCATCTATTTGAAGACTGATAAAATGGATATAAAGTTTTTGAAGTTTATTTTGAAATCTTTGACAATATGAAAAGTGAGGATGATTCATAATTTAAGGGGGAGGGGAATGTAACACCCCTGGTTTAAAACTCCATTGTTTCGTTAATGTAATTTTGTAAAATACTATGAGTTCCTGTAAGGATGAACTCATGATGTAATTAATTTGTTAATATTAAATTTAAGCTAACAGTGACAAAGCTAACACGTTGAATGAACGAGGACTCATATATTCACCTAGGTCAATGAGGGGGTGGTGTCATATAGCCTAAAAGCTAAGTATGACCCTATTTAACTCTTATTACCTTATAAATTTATTAAACCCATACTTTTCCCTAATTAATTCCTTAAACATGTTTTTAAAGTTAAAAAGGGGGTTAAAAAAGTTAATGAAAAAAGTAGACAAGTGTTGTAAAAAGAGGACAAGGACATGCAAGGTTGGTGGGACTTTGGGAAAAGGAGGACCAAGAATGTAGAAAAAAAGGAAGCATAGACAAGATAGCAGAGCCGGAGAGAACACAAAAGAAGAAAAGAAGAAAATGTATTGTGCAACATGAGAATGCGATAGCATTGAGGAGAATTGTGACTAAACATAAATTTCATGGTCAATTGGAATCAGTGGAGGAAAGTGTCCAATTCTATAGAAAAGTGTCCAATTTGACTAGTTTGTGGCAGTTGGGTTGGTTGAGTGAACCTGTAAGCCCAAGCTTGTTTTTTTATCGTTTGGTTGGTAAATTTTCCTGGGTTTTGGATTTGGTTGCACTAGTGATATGACAATGGTGTAAGAAATTATTTTGGTGGAACTCTAAGCATAGATGCAATGATGGTTTTCACTATGGTGCTAGTTAGAATGAAGCTAAAGGAAGGAATTGCACAATTGGTATGGATTTGTTAATAAACCAGTAAATCCTGTTGTAAAATGAGGAAATCCGAGAGAAACCTAGGATTGGTGAGAATCTACGGTGAATGCATGAGTCTTAGCTCAGGGGTGGAGTTTCGTTGAGAGAAAAATGAGTATAATTTCCTACGTTCGAGTGGAGTGTGGCTTCCACGAACCAGTTTCCCATTTCAATTATTTCCCAGATAAGTGTATTTTCTTGGAAATTGTTTTTAATTTCTGAAATGATAAATAATTAATGATTGATAAATGTTTTGAACGTTTTCCTTGTTAATTTTCCTAAGTTCAGATACAAGTTATAAATTCATGTTTTATTTTGATTAATTCATGGGTTTGAAATATGTGCAAGTTCAATCATGGAGTAATTATTCATTTTTTTTTATGAATGGGACTTCTTTATTCAAGTCGGGGTTAAATTCATTCCATGTGGATAATGTTAATTCCCAGGTTTGAAATCGTATGTCGAAGTTGTTTTATTTGGAAAATAAGATCTCCTAAGAGTTAAATAAAATTTTTGTGTCGAGACATATTCGACCCATTAATTATTTAATAAAGTTTGGATGTGTGTGTCGAAGATATGTTCGACCCATTATTTATTTAATAAAGTTTGGATCTTTGTGTAGCACATATATTCGACCTATTAATTTTTTAATGAAGTTTGGATAGGTGTATCAAAGATATGTTCGACCCATTAATAAATTTTGGATGTCTGTGTTGCATATATATTCGACCTAATAATTATTTAATAAAGTTATGATGGGTGTGTCGAAGATATGTTTAACCCATTTTTATTTAATAAAGTTTGGATTTGTGTGTAGAAGATATGTTCAACCCAATGATTATTTAATAAAGTTTAGATGTTTTGGTTTAATAAAACCATAGGTTGGTTTGGATTATTTAAAGAAAATTAATGTTTACGTCGAAGCTTTTATGTTGAAGCTCAGAAATAAAATCAAATACAATGTTCTAATTTTGTTTATTAAATAATTATAAACCACACTTTGTGTCAAGGCATATTTTTAGGTATTTTTCATTTAGAGGTATTGTGGTTTTGAAAAACCATGGGCCATATTTGTTAAGTTAAAATATTTTTGAGTGTTCATGTCGAAGTTTAAGTTTTGGGCCAAATTAATGAAAGGTTTTGTATGGTAGGGTTTACATGTTAAATTCTAGGGGTGGAATTGTTAACATTATATGTCTTTTGGTCTTACATGAATTTGGAAAAGTATAAATAAATAAATATTTTTCCTTTTCATATTTTTGGAAACCCCATCTTTAGTGTCGCAACTCACCTTTATTGAATTTCCTTGTTTTAAGGAAATGTCGAAGTTCACTTGTCACGGTTCTCTTATTAAATTTCCTTGTCTTAAGGAAAAGTTTGGAATAATTTTATACATGTTTTAACCTAATTATTTTAGGTAAGTTAAACTCCCCTTGAAACTTAACGCATTTTCTACTATGCAGTAAGATAAAATAAAAGGGTTATGTCGACGTATTCTCTTAACAATAAAGCTAAGGTTAACTTATGTTTCGTAAGTGCATACAAACACAATCGCATGAGTATTTATGAATCTCAATATTTTTCTATTATTGATTTTGTTTATTATACGTTTGTATAAGAGTTTGTGGGTATTATGAATTAGTTTAAGCTTCCGCTATTTACTTATGATACTTATGCATTTTAATATGCACTTGTAATAAATATGCATATAATATTCACACACACACACACACACACACACACACACACACACATATTGTGAATTCTAGTGTGACATAGGATGTGTTACATTAGTCATTCTTTATTTTAATCATTAATTGAGAAGAAGTGCTTCATCTTATGGAAAATTTTGCTTGTTAAGATACTCACCAACAAACACCATGAAAACATGAAAAAATATCACCCCCATACTTCCTATCCAACTACCATAGCCACCACTCAACCATGAACAAGCACCATCTCCAAGCAAGAACACAAGTGTGCCACTTGCCCATCCAACTGTCTCGCCATGATACTATGCAATCCTGACACTTGTAAAAAAATTTGCAAGTGATTTGACCAAAATCACAATCTAGAAACACGCTTTAACATGATGCAGGTTCCACAATCCTACCTTTTATGGATCAATAAACTATAATTTGGATTTAGGAAGAAACATACTATAATTAGTTAGTTTATTGTCCCTAGAGACAAGGATTAAGGAGACAAGAAAAGGATCTCATATGTTCTTTTGTTGATTTTAGAAAATCCTAGAGATAAGCTCTCGAAAACACTAGAATAAATGTGTATCCATCTTGACCTTTGTATTGTTGTAAATTGGTTCTATGAAATTTTATTGCTAAAATAAAATATAAGTTTAAGTATTCAATTTATATTAATTGTAATGTTGGTGTTAAGTAGGGGTGCCACATTTCTTGCACCCATAGTTGAAATCATTGTTGTTTCTATCTTATATGTTTATTATCTTTTTATTAGTACAAAAACTAATGACAATCTCCATAAGCTTCCCAAAGTTCTCAAACATTTCTACCAAGTTTGTTTATCATTAGCAGACTCATTGTCATCCTTCTCTTATATGTTAGTGACCTTGTTCTTCTTACAAAAACTATTGATGATTTCCATAAGCTTTTCAAAGTTCTAAAAAATTTCTTCAAAAATTATGAACTTTCCATTGATATTGATCAAACCACAATTATGATAATTAAATATAAGAAAATAACCCACTCTTCAATTTTTTATGGTGATAACACCTTTAAAGATTTCCAAACTTACAAATACGTAGGTATCAATTTTAAATTCTACATTAATTTGAATGAAAACGTTCATAGAATCATTGGCAGTTGAACATATTTTTATGGTCATGAAAACAAAATTTGAAATGTGGATCTCTAAGATTTGGATAATAAAAAACCATTTCAACACTATAGTTATCTCGAATATTGTATATGTTTGTAAGCTTCGAGATGCAACATGTAATGTCCCCAATTTGACCTATGTAATGTATTGGAATGAATTATGTAAAGGATAAAAATGTGCTAACATGGATTCCTAGACTAGAGCACAAGGCTAAGGCCCCGCTAGTGAATGCCGAAGATTATAAAGGCCAGTATGGTAGACTATGTGCTAGTAAGCCATGGAAAATGTAAAAATCCTATAAATACGTATAATGAAATAAAATTTCTAAGGATGGCTATGCATGTAATGTGAATGATGGTTTTGTATGCTATTTACTATGAAGAGTTGAGAGGCATGGGATAATCAATCTTGTGTTTCCAAAATGTCACCATGAGAACCCATGAAAACATCCTTGCAACCCATTATGTTAGTATTTCTAGTCTAATTAACTTCATTATGATATTTATATGAAAGAATAACAATCACAACAAGATACACAAGATAGAGTAGATACACAAGACACAAATATTTTCATCAGGGAAACCATAAAGGAGAAAAACCCACAAAATTCCTCAGAATATTTCTGTCACTAAGACAATATCACAAGATGGAAAAACCCAATAAGAAGAAGTATTATGCAACTATCTCTCTCTACTCCTTGTCCTTCTCTCTCTCCTCATGAGAACTTGAGTGAGTGTGAGTGTGTATAAATGAGGGAGGGCTCCCTATTTATACCCTTCAAGTGACTGACCTCCCAACTTGACTAGGATGACTTATAACCCTAACAAGGCCGACTTCTGCTAGAGAGACTCTGAAAGCACATTACATTATATTATACTAGGGACTATTTCCCCGGCTTACAATGGAGGTTGTACCTCAAGGACCATACACATTAATGACATCCTGAAAGGAGGGAAACACATATCTGATGGGGGTACAACAACATACAATGATAATATACATCAAAATATCTTCTGAAGTTACAAATACAACAAAACTCCCTCTTAACTAGGAAGGTATTCTCTCTCAACATAGTCATCAACATATCTGGTCAAGTCATCATCAGAGATGCTTCCATAGTCCTCATATTTTCGATCATCAAATAGTACTATATGTCATCCAAAGTTTTGATAGATCCAGTCTCATTTCATGTTGGGTGTAGGCCTAATCCTCATCCAAGTCTTCATCATATCCATGAGAAATCCATCGCATAAGCACAACCCATGACCATTCGTTACATTGCTACTACAATCACCTATGTCTCATATTGTCATCTTATCGTATCCAGATCATCTCATTCTCTTGAATAGATCACACAAAGCACAACCCAGCTACATATCACAAACTACTTGCATTATACCAACATAGGAGTATACCATGATATTTCACGTCACCAAGAAAACCTTCATCTTCCACTATGCAAGAATCACCTAGGAGCACATCAAGTGCATTAAGTCTATCTATGTTCAGCCTACATTCTACCAACATAGGAGCATGCCAGGATATTTCATGTCACTAAGAAAACCTACATATTCCACTATGTGAGAACTTCCCAGGTGCACACCAAGTGCCTTGTGACCTCATTATCTCCAACACAGGAACATACACACACAATGAATGATTACGACCGAACAACCTGCATACCATGCTAGGATATTTTCCATTCCAGGTCAACCTCAAGGACTTATTACATCCAAATAACATGCATACCATACTAGGATCTTTTACACTTTGGATAACATTCCAAAACTTATTAGGTCCAAGCAACCTGCATATCATGCTAGGATATCTTACACTCTAGCACAACCCACAAGATTGATTACATATGAGCAACCTGTGTACCATGCCATATTATTTTACACTCCAAGACAACCTATACAAGGACTGATTACGTCTGAGCAACCTACTTACTACCTTGAGATCTTTTTCTGCTCAAGGACAAACTACAAGACTGATTACATCTGAGCAACCTACGTACTACACTAGGATCTTTTTCGATCAAGGAAAACCTGTCTCTTTTCCCATATGAGATCTCATGCATCTGCATCTTTTGGTCTCTAGTTATCTCTAGAATAGGAGCACTCTAGGATCTTTTATGTTGTCAAAACAACCTGCAGCTTTGACTATGCTGGAACTCATTACTCCCTCTTTCTCATGGCCTTGTTCTAGATCACACCAAGTATTTCTATGAAATACTCAAACTTCACTCTAGATAGCATCTTGGCCAACACATCGACTATCTTCTTGTTTGTTGCTATGTACTGGAGCTTCATTTCACCTCTCACCACCATATCCCTGATATAGTGTAACTTGATCTTGCTGTGCTTCAACTTGTCATGGAACACTGGGTTCTCCAACAACTTCATGCAATTCTGGTTGTCGTAATAGATACAAGTCACATCTAATTGGAGATCAAATAAATAATTCAGTATCTTCCACATCCATACTGCCTCACAAATAGCCGAGCAAGTGGTAACATACTCTGCCTTGATTGTACTCAACGCCACATAGGACTACTTCCTTCTAAACCATGAGATCATAGTGGATCCTAAACTGAAGCAACAACCCGAAGTGCTCTTCCTATAAGTGGAAACACCTACCCAATCCAAACCAACATAATTGTGCAGGTTATTCTTCTAATCATATCATACTTGAGCCCATACTTGACTATACCCTTCAGGTACCTCAATACATGCTTTGCAACAACCAGGTGAATGTGTCTCGAATCTGTCAGGAATTGGATGAGGGTGTTCACAACAAAGAATATGTTCAGTCTTGTATTTGTTAGGAAAATAAGTGAACCAATCATCTAACGATACATCATAGCATAAATTTAATCTAATGAAGCATCTCACATAAGCTTCAAGTGCGATGCCATAGGTGTGGCTATGGCCTTGCAATCCAACATTTTGAATCTCTTCAAAATCTCCACTGCATACTTTCCTTGACGAATGAAAATCCCATCTGCACTCTGCCACACCTCCATGCCTAAGAAGTAGTGCATCATCCCTACGTATTTCATCTCGAACTCAGTGGAAGGTTTCCTCTTTGCATCTACAATGACTTCGTACTCTCCTGTCAGGAATAGGCCATTGACATATAGCAGGAGCCTCACTGACCTTCCATATTCAACCTTGAAGTAAAAGTTGGAATTCACTTTACTCTTAGTAAATCCTAAGCTCATCAGAAAGCTATCCATTTTTCCATACCATGTCCTATGTTCCTGTTTCAATCAATACGAGGCCTTCTTCAATTTGCACAAATGAATATGTCTATCATGTGTCTTGAATCCCAAAGGTTGTTCTCCGTACACTTCCTCTTCAACTACACCATTCAAGAATGTTGTCTTGACATCCCTCTGGTGTATCTTCCATTTCATTACCATATATGTTAATGAAAAAAAATGCTCAAAAGGGATAAAAGACCTAAATAGGGTCCAAAACCATAAAAGAGAGAAAAGGCCAAGAAAAAACTATAAAATAGTGTGGAGGTCTCCATCACAAGATTCACTTATTCCCTATTCCATTATTCTAATTTGTCATGAGTACGTTGAGAAGCCATCATTCTCAAAATACTCACATCATTTTTCCAACCATTCCATTGCCCCACCATCTCGCCATCCTATACATTGAGGCATCCTCCGTTCTAACTAGCCTGTGGAGAGGCGATACCATTCCAAGTTAGGGCACGGTGGCCCATTTCCAAGAAAAATAGAAGGTATACTTGTCTCGTTTTGTTTATTTAGTTTAGTCATTTTTCTTATTGTTTATTGTGTTACTAATATTTTAGTTGTATCTAGCTCTTTTCCATTGAAATCTACCCTTCTATCTCATAGACGGAAGGGAGGTACTTTTGCATGTAGCTAGGGTGAAAACCCGGCTACAATATCGAATGTAAGTATATATCTAATGGAAGTGTACCTCACTACGGGTGAAAATGTCTCCTTGTAGTGTATGACTTCTTTCTATGAGAAGCCTCACATCATGAATCTTGCCTTGTGTTTCTCAATGCTACCATATGAAACATGCTTGATCTTGTAAGTTCACTTCAAAGTTATGACATAATTCCTTTTCGGTGTCAGAAGTATCTCCCAGACATCATTCTTCATAATTGACTAGTACTCCTCAATCATGGCATCTTTCCATTCTTTATTTTCTGTAGCCTCTTCATAGTTGGAAGGTTGCTTGTCAATGATGTCACATAGAAGGGACACATAGTTGTTGTAAGGTTTTATTATTTTCCTTTCTCTTTGCATCCCATCTAGAGCACCATACCTTTCTTCTTCTTGTATTAGTTCTCGTTCCCGTGCTGGTTTTCGCTTGTGGGGGTTCTTCTCATGAAGTGTCTCTACAGGCTCTTGTGGTTTTTCCATGTCATGATATTCATGGTCTTCTAGAATTTATTTTTCCATTTCCATATCTCAAACTTTAGTTCCCTCAGGTTCCTCAACCTCTTCAATGGGTAGCTTCCTAGATCTGGAGTATGCCAAGTATTCATCAAATGTTACATCTCTCTGATGTTGATCTTATTGAATCCTGGGAAGTATATTCGGTAGGAATTTAAGGTATCATTGTATCCTATGAATATTCCATTCTTCCCTAAAGGATCAAGCTTGGTCCTATTCTCCTTTGTGATGTGTATGTATACTGAGAAACCAAATATTTTAATGAAATGGATGACTTTTGGCTTCTCTCCTGAGAAATCCTCTTCAGGAGTCTTAATGTTGAGTACTCGATGATGAGTACGGTTGTGTACATACACATATATCCTCCTGCCTCTGCCCAAAGGTGCATCAAAATTTCCTTGTCATGTAGCGTTTCTTTCACTAATTCTATTATAGCTTTGTTGTTTCATTCCTCAACGCCATTTTGTTGAGGATTGTTGGAGTGTTAAACTCCCTCTTAATCCTAGACTCTCTACATAGTTCCTTGAATTATTTTTGGGTGAACTCTCTTCCATTATCCGAATGCAGATTCTTGATCTTCCTTTCAGCTTGGTTCTCGACCAAGGATTTGTATTCCTTAAACTTACTGAATACTTCATTTTTCCCTTTCAAGAAGTATATCCAAGTATTACGTGCGAAATCATATATAAAGGAAACATAGTACACATACCTGCTTAGTGTGATGGATGACATGGGCCCGCATACATCTGAGTGTACTATCTCCAATATTCCTTTAGTTTTGATTTCACTGCTGGGAAATGTATTCTTTGCATTCTTTCCTTGCGCACATCCTTTGCAAATGCCTTCATGATTTTCCTGTATTTCTGGAAGTCCTGAGACTACTTTGCTTACAATCGGTAGTGATCTATAGTGCACATGTGCAAGCCTTCAGTTCCATAGTTCACTTAGTTCTTTTGAGTCATGAACCAATGCTTGTTTAGGTTGTCCCTTCAATTTGTACAAGCCTCTATCTTGTTCTCCAATTACTGTTGCATCATCGATTGTATTTCCTTTAGGACAGATTAGAATTTGGCCATCAACAAATGCAACTCTCATTCCATTTGCATCTAGTGCATATATGGAGAGAAGATTATTATTCTATCCTGGAACATATAGGACATATTTCATGTTTAAATATTTTCTTGAGTCTAGCTTGTATGAAGCTTTTCCACTTCCTTTAATGGGGTATTGATAATCATCCCCAAGTTTCACCTTGTGAGGCGACTCATGCTTAGACATATTGATGAATGAATCTTTGTATCCCTTCATATGTTTATATGCCCCACTATCCACAAGCCAATCATTGATTTCATGTGAGATAGTTCCCATGAGTGTTGAGATTAGAACATACTCTTCATCAGAATCATCCTTCTCTCTTCTGAATATTTTATTTGTCGGTTCATTATCTTCGACGGTGTGAGCATGATGTATTTTCTTCTTCTCGTTGAAGGAGTCCTTTTTCTTGGGACAATCTCTTGCAAAGTGTCCCTTTTCATCACAATTGTAGCATTGAATGTTGGAAGGATCTCTTCTGAAATTCTTTTTTCTTTTATGATGATTGTACCTCCTTTTGTTGTGATGGTGGTTCTCCTTCTTTCTGTAGCCTTCTCTTCTATTGTTATGATCCGACCTTCTTCTTTTGTGCATTATTCTCAGAGCCTACTGAAAGAGATCAACTTCCCTCTTACACAAATTCATTGAATGAATTAATCCCATGATCTTGGGAGGCCATTCAAGGTAGTCATCACAATCTCTCCTTCTTTTACATTCTCTTCTACTACTTCAAGTTGTTCCTTGATTTGAGAAACCCTTGTGAAGTAGGATTGTATAGTCTCTTAGTTCTGTATCTTCACATTCTTAAAGTGGTTCCTCAATGTCATCTTCCGATTGATGTTCTTTCCTTTGAACATCTTTGTGAAAGAGTCAAATACTTCATTTGGTGCCTTCAAGGATGACACATGGGGGATGAGATGATCCTTAATAGAATATACAATGATTCTATTAGCTTTAATCAAATTATTCTTATGAGTAGCCTTAGCCTCATCTGGCTCTGGGTATGGAACTTCCTCATTAATGTACTAATCCAAATAATTTTCTTCAAGGATCATGGAGATTCTATACTTCCATGCTCAAAAGTTATCTACTCCTCCAAGCTTGTTCTCAATATGAGTATGATGAGTCATTTTCAAATGAGAACCTTGACTGGAAATAACAAATATTTATATCTTACCAATTGTAGCTAGGGTTTTCACCCTAGCTTGTGCTAATGAGCACCTACTAAGGAATCTGGATTCCTTAGTAGCAGTTCGATTAATGTAAATGAAAATAAATTAACCTAAAACAGAAAGTAAATGACAGAAAGTAAAAACGACAAGAAGATGTATAAAAAGTATTTTGTATTTGTATTACCTCTGATGAAGAGGTTGGTGGAGTCTGTTGCACTGATCCGATGTCGGTGGCTCCGAGCTCCGAGCTGCTCCTTCTCCTTCTCCGATGGTGGAAAATAGGCCAAAAATGGGTTCTCAGCAGTGAAAATAGCTTGATGGTAAGCTAGGGTTTCACGAGACGTTTTGGCAGAGTAAGGGTGCTATGACTGTGGATGTGAAATGAGGGGTCTCCACCACTTATTTATAGTTTTTTGGTGGTGGAGTGCTTGCCCATGGTTTTGGGAAACCATGTGGTTTAGGGCAGCTTGTTTAGGGTTTTTGCTGTTTTTAGGGTTTTCCTCATTATTTTTATTCCTTTTCTTCCCTTTTGGGGATTTTTGCTATTTTTAGAGGAATTTTGGCTATTTTTGGAGGAAAGAGGGGTTTTTGGGCCTTTTGGA
>LPNX010832171.1:0-35944 GCA_001517045.1 Pseudotsuga menziesii
GTTTATGGTGAAATTTTTGCAAAACCTCATTTTTGTTTATGGTACAATTATTTGCACAACTTGTGCTAATTGATTTATTGTGTCAGGGTGACGGTAGTGCTCACGGTGCACCTGCAGTGTCTCAGCAGGTACGGGGTGACCGTGGGAAGTCACCTGCAGTGTCTCACCAGGTATGGGGTGACTTTGGGAAGTCACCCGTGGAGCCTCAGCAGGCACGGGGTGACCGTGCGAAGTCACCATCCACTACACCGCATCCAGTAAGTTTTATTGATACTACAGCAATTATTTTACAGTTGAACAATTTTTGAATGATGTTACAATTAATTTCCTTGATTTTATTGTTTCATGATTTTAGTTTGGTGCACTGGATGTGGATGACAATGTAAGTGAGGAAGAAATTTTCACCTTCATAGAACCAATGAAAACGGTCTATTTGGCCCTCAAAAGGGCAAACAAGGATTTACTGGCCTTTGCTTGCAAATGGCCCAAGACAGATGATGACAAGGCAATGATGGTGGAGCTACAACAAAAAATAAAGGGTTATGGGGTAAGTGTCATCGATTACAATTTTTATAAGCTTTAACATGATTTCATATTTGATGATATGTTTTCTATTATTGCAAATGTTCTTATCAACTTGATGTTTTCCGTATGTAGGAATTTTTGGAACCCCAGGCTAGAGAACCTGCAAAGATAGGTATTGGTAGCAGTGACCATCCATTGCATAAAAAATCTCATCAAAGCAAGGTACCAATGAGGCTTTTTGAGGATTTCCTCGAAGCCAATGATGAGGGCAATGATGATGAGATGGGGCATGATGATGAGATGGAGCATGATCATGACATGGAGCATGATGATGAGATGGAGCCACCTGGGACTCCACATGATGCTGGAGATGAAGCTACTATAGATGGCCAGGAAACTTTTCATGGAGCAGCACGAGTCAAAAGCACCAGATCACTAGATGTGACGTTTCTAGTCAATGAAGCATGTGTTCCTATGAAAATACAAAAGATGGTAGGTATTTTGTAATTGTTTTCATCAATGTTTTTCATTAAATTGAAATGGACATATTATGAAAATATTGTAAATTAAGCTGTAACTGTTTATGCAGGAAATAATTTCTTCTACAGACACTTAAATGACAAAGCATTGGAGCTGTTTGGGCCCACCATTTGCACAGGGTGGCAAAAACAAAACAGCAATTTAAAAGATGAATTGATTAGAAACATGATTTACTTGTTCGGTGAAACTTTCAACAAGAAAGTGGTTTTAAAGTTAGCTGGAGATGGTTTGAAATATACCAGGGCCCAATATCGCGGAAAACTGGTAGAAAACCCCAAGCATGAGCGCCCTCCCATGGTACCGGAGCAAGAGTGGAAGGCACTTATGGCTGATGCCAAATTTATTTTGTTAAGAAATCAAGGAAAACAACCACGGACTGATAACGCAAGGTACATGACATATAATTATACTATTGCGATATGCTCAATTTTATTTTATGTTTTGTGTCAAGCAACAAATCATACATTTAACATATGTCATAAATTTCATAAACAGGTTGCCTGACACCTCCAATGAAACCAAGGCAAGAATGGATAAGGTTGGCCAGCATAAATTGGGCCAGGGTGGCTACAGAAAACTAAGGCACCGAATTGTAAGAATTTGCAATATTCCTTTTTATAAATTTTCGAAATCTTACCAAGTGTTGGGGTTTGAGATTTGTGCCTGCTAATTAAATTCATAGGTTTCTTAGAATAGTTTTCATTGTTTTTAAGCATATTGAACAGTATTGAACTTTGAGTTCTTGAGTCCTTTTAGACTAGCACATAATATGCTGCGTCCTCTCTAATAATAAACTTCTCTTTGCAATATTGCAGGGAAGTACGTTCGCAGATGCCGCCACCGAGGAAGACCTCAAGATTGGTTTCAAGTATGGTTTTGAAAGTGTGGTTGAGCATAGAAAAAGCTTGGGGCAGACTCCAATTAGCCCAATTGTGGGAATGCAGGTAAATAGAATGAATAAGGACATTTGAAAGTCATTCTTGCTTCATATTTTCCCACAGTAGACCAATAACTATATTTTTATGTTTTTTTGGTAACAACAGTGCAACCGCAGCAGTGAATCCAGCGGTACTGGGAGGGTGCCAATTCATATTGGGGAGGACCCGTTGGATGATAATGTGGAGCAGGATAGGGATTCAGGTAGTGAGTTTTAGAAATATATATATGTATTTTGATGATAGATATTTATTTTTTTACGTATACTTACATATTTCATTCTTTAAATGGAAGAGCATGTAGCTCACGAGGATGAACTGGAAGAGGAACAAACGACTGAAGCAGTCGGAACACCGACCTTCACAGATAGACCAGCAGGTAAAAAGCGATATTGTAATGTTTATCGAAACAATGAAATAGTGATTTGAATCAATTTTCAACCTAGGAAAAATGGTCTTTTCGTTGTTGCAGTTCTTTCCCGTTCGCAGCGGCTTCCATGCCTTGTTCATCGATGTACCAGGAGTATGGGACATGAGGGCATGCAAATTACACAAACCACAAAAGGACAGGGCTCAGCAAATACATTGCAAAATGATGAATTTGAGATGCCACTTGTTGGTTTTTTGAATCGAAAAAAAGAAAGTCACACGAAGAGAAAATTGTAAAATATCATGACTTGTATTTTATATCGATGTTAACATGAAACGTTGTTTGTATGGATTACCTTCTTGTGTTTCGATGTTTATATGTTTATGTGATTTGATGTTTCAATGTTTATATGTTTAGTTTTTATATGTTTTCTATGTAAACAAAATAATTTAAAGGGTGAGGGGAATTGAGAGCAATGTGAGGTGGGGGGAGGGGCCATATGAGCTTCCACCTTCATGTGGTTGGCCCTGTTCAGTAAAGAATAACCTATTCTTGAAACAAAGAGAAGCTGATTCAGGTATATGGCCACATTTGTATTCCTAGGATTTTTTACATTTATAGATGACTGTTTATTTGCTTATATATTATTTACTGATATAATTTTCTTGTCTTTTATCATTTATGCAGGTCTTCATGATCAAAATGCAACTAGTGGACAACTCTTGGTGATCTTTTACTTTCAGGTACAAATTTCAGTAGTCTTATAATACTTTTGTGTCATGGTATTTCATATTTTGCTTTTGTTGATTTTGCTTTTGCTAGGTATTAGAGATTTTAATGTTATATTCTTGGAAAATATGCTCCAAATGGAATAGATTCCAGAAACTATTGCTATTACTAGAATTTGTT
Source organism: Pseudotsuga menziesii (assembly GCA_001517045.1). NCBI lineage: Eukaryota > Viridiplantae > Streptophyta > Pinopsida > Pinales > Pinaceae > Pseudotsuga > Pseudotsuga menziesii. The sequence goes on from LPNX010832171.1 coordinate 3,280, forward strand.
TAAACTTGAGGCCAAAAATTAGCTAGTGTAGTCATATAAAAGATCAGAGCTAATGACGAGTTTATCAAATTTGTGTGTGAAGAGCCAAGTCTGAGTATGTCGAGAACAACTTCTAGCAAATGGAAAAGATAAACCCAACAAAGGTAACCATGTGAATTTCCAAAGGACACTTTCCAGGACTAGTAAAACTCAGTGGTTGATAACTGTAATGCATTCAACTTTGTTCCAGGAGCTGCTCAGACAGTTTTTCAGGATTAGGTACTCTAGTGTCAAATTGGAAAATTCCTCATATCCCATGGAAATTCCATCTTCAAAACCATGTTGTATCCCATGGAAATTCCATGTTGTATCCCATGGAAAATGCCTCATATCCCATGGAAATTCCATCTTCAAAAAAAATTTCTAGTGTCTTTTGGAACATGTGTTGCCATTTCGACTGATATCTAATAAATGACTACAAGAAGTTTGATATCAGGAAATTAACACTTATCTCCAACTTCATTTGGAAATTATTTTACCAAATAGGTCTTCCCTAGAGCCCATCTATGCCACACTCCAACATAGATGTCCTTTGGCCAAGCATCCTGTATGCCTTTAACTCTGGATTTTATCAATTAGTGTGCCTCCCCTAGAACCTGTCTATGGTCATTGTTGCTCCAGCAATAACAATGGATCTGTTATGAACTTATGTGCCTGAGCTGAGAGATCTCATATTCGCCTTTTATTGTTACAGACATTCTTACACACAACATACATGAAGAATTGATGGATCCCCATTTACCAGCAACATAGAATGTGCCTCTTGGAACAAGTTAAAACTTAAAAGCTGTTAATTAATCACGAGAGAAAAAACATTAGGATTTGTTCCTTGAGAAAATCGATACCTGTCAACATACATATTACAAACACACATGAAGAGTTGATCGATGCCCCCTTACCTGGGATGGAGAATGTCCCTCTTGGAACAATTAAAAGGATGTTAATCAGTCATGAGTGCAAAAGCCATTGGAATTGGTAACTTGAGAAATTTGTTACCACATTACAAACACACATGGGTATATACATGCATGAAGAGTTGATGGTTCCCTGCTGATTGGGCTATAGAATACTCTTCATTGCATGGTTAGCATGCTATAAGTCCATATGCATTTTTAATTGTTAATTTGGACATACAAAGAGTCTTAAAATTTTAAGTTTTTAGGGTTATTTTAATCTCTGAATAGGAAAATTAATGTGATCGAATATGTAGTATGCTTGACACTACATTCATTCTGAAATATTATTAATATCATTACACAATTATTCCAAGATATGTTTGCCTCTAATTGAAGTGTTGCAAAAACAAGTCTGCATTGTAATCAAGTTCAAAATATTTGTGAACTGGTTTAATTATTTTCCAGGTATTATCCATACCATTATGCTCCCTTTGCCTCTGATCTTACAGGTCTCAGTCAGTTAAAGATTGCATTTAATCTTCAGAGTCCATTCAAGCCATTCAATCAGCTAATGGGAGTTCTTCCAGCTGCGAGGTAATATCACTAATATGACCTTGTTAATTTTGCTATATTACCCTTACTTTTTTTAATGTATCAAAATGTCATTGTCTAAGACATCAATCTGGTTACAGTGCAAATGCACTTCTTGAGCATTACAGGCCATTAATGACTGATCCCAATTCACCTATCATTGACTTCTATCCCACTGGTGAGAAATTTTTTCTATGCCTGAAACTGCTTTTGCTTTACAATACATGCTATTTATATAAATAGAACAACATTTCCTTCTGTTTACTCAAATATGTAAATTTCTCTATGGATGAAAGATTTTGAAATTGATATGAATGGAAAGTGATATGCCTGGCAGGTATGTTTAACATCATGTTGAGTATTTTGTAGTGCCTATATTGTCTCGTTACATTTAAGGTCTTCCTTGAATCAGATATTTGAAATTTGTGTAGTAATAATGTTTTTTTTGGTACAGGGTGTTGCTAAATTACCATTCATTGATGAAGTTCGCCTTCTTGCAGAAATTAGCAAGGTTGAGGGCACATTAACGGTATTGGTTCTAATTCTATTCCATTACTGTGCATTAAAATAATCTAGGTTGATACAATTGATATTCTTTTTCAACAATAAAAATCTTAAGATAATTGGTTCTATTATTCTAAGTGTTAATAAAGTTTAATGCTTTTTGGTAGGAAGAAGAAAGATTGAGAAATAGTGAAAAGTTTGACTTTCTTTTTGTGATTGCAAGTAATTTCTTAGCTCCAGATATATTTTCTCTCTATAAGCAGTATGCACATCTTACAGTAAATGAGAGAGCTAAAGTCAAGGAAAAAATCAATCCTGACTCCAGGTCTGTAACACAAGTCTGGCATAGATTGTTATTTGCAGTGTGATGCATATAAAGTAGCTAACATTGTTGGTGAATAACTAATTTGACATTTAGTTCTGAAGTGGATGAAAAGTTGTTGATTAGTATTCCTTGTCTGTCCTGATAAATAGTAAATATGTAAGAATAATAAAGAAGGCAGTGAAAGTTGAAGTATGGTGTGCTTCAAAACATGTTGGTAGCATTTGATATGTTTGCATTTTGTTTTGAGACTACGTAAACATTTATTATATTGAATGTAGTTGGTACATCAATATTGGTTTTTGACCTCAATTAAGTTCGGCCACAAACAATCCCTAAATTATGCAGAGACCATGAGGGATGACAAATTCTAAAATTTCCTGATCCTTGTAGAACTTTTTACTTAAAGAATAGAATTGTGCACTTGAGCCAATTCTATGCATGGTACAACATTACAGGGAGTATCTTCTATCTTCAAAAAGTGTTCTTTTGGAGTTTGGTACTTTGGATTTGAAGGGTTCCTTTGTTTACTTTGTCGACATAATCCATCGTGATTTGCTTGCCTCAAATAGTCTAGACACTCTAGGTTGATGGATTTTGGCAATCTCTTTTCCAGTTCTAAATTTATTCAAATTCTCGTATACTTTATGGAATATAATGCCTACTAGTGTGAGAAGTGTTCTAGAGCTCCCAAATTTGGATTCAATTATATCTTCTCAATAAACATACCACTTCTTGGTCATTATTGCATGCAGAGAATCAGGGATCAGTATACTGCCCAGTATGGATGAGATGGGGTGCATTATACTGCCCAGTATGCATAAGATGTGTTTTGAAAAAGTTAAAATGAAATAATAATAATGAAGTTGCATAATATCTTATTTGCATTAAGAAAAGAAGCCACCAACCCTAGTAAACCAAAAGATAGAAGAGTTGACCATCCCTAATGGAAAAATGAAAAAAAGGCAACCGGTTTGAGAATGATTCTTTATATATCTGTGCATAAGAGTGATTCTTTATATATCTACCAGTTCGAGAATGTTAACACATGCATGCATGTGATCAAAAGAGGCAATCCTCTGTTGGGGAGAGTTATCTCTGTTTTTTTGGACCTGTAGCATATGATTGTTTAATTCAATGTGAAAATAAATATAGATGTTTATGTGTGTGGAATAAATGCTCCAAGAATGTGATCTTTATATATATTGTTTATAGACCACTAGGGACAGGCTGAGCTAACTTCCCACATTGAGACATAGCTAACTTCCCAGATTGAGACATATGTACTATGTTCCTATGAATACTATGTTTTACACTGAATGAGGAATGCGTTGAGTGTTGTAAATTGTGATTGCTTTGAGCATTTGTTATAAAAGACTAATCTATACTGATCGATACCCTAGAGTCTGACTTGTATTGTTGTAGTAACTCCAATATATACATCATGCCGATTTTTAAGGGAGTATGGGTTGAATTTCAACATATATTTGGGAGATGTCATCCTTCGATACATAAACAAAGAAAAATGTCCAGTCATGAAATATACATACTATATGCCCAGCCTGTGGAAGAATGCATGCTAGAATGCCCACCTGTGGAGTATATAAGTGAAAATATCAGTTTTGAGGACATCAACAAATGCACCCAACCTTTAGATGGTATTTGCGAGTGTATTCAGAGGTAAATAGTGGTCAAAGGATTCAAGGGATTACAGAATGCTATTGGTGATTGTGCCCAGTGATAGTGCTCCACGAGGGTAACTAGAGAGCAACGTATTGTTTCATTTTAAATCAATTGCTTCAAGAAACAAGGTAAGTCTTCTTACAGATAAATAATTCTATTTGGGTGAGTGCTCTGAGTCCACGCATTATAGTCATTGTCTTAGTAAGAAGCCATAGAAATAAAGAAAAGTTTGTTCAATACTGCATTAGAGACAGAGTGGTCTTATCTATGGCATCGTTTGTTATAACAGAGGATGTTTTGAAGCGATGTAAATAGAATCTCGACAGTAATTAGCAGGTCTGTGTTTTAGGCTTGCATTACTGTGAGTGTGATGAACAGCAATTTGTACGTTGCAAGAGTTACTGCCACTAGAAGAATCATTGTTCAATTGCTTAGCCTTCTAAGTGTTAGGGAAGACGAGACCTATCCAACAACATTACTGCAGAGAGGTATGTCCAAGGTCGAATATCCGGCGTAGTCATAGAGCTCTGAATTTAAGTTGCAGTCCTTATCTTCAGGTTCAGGTTGGATAGTATATGGAATTTCATTGCAATCCATATCTTCAGGTTGGATAGAATATGAAAGTTCATTGCAATCCTTATCTTTGGGCAGATGTCCCATTGATGAGGCCTGAGAAAGGGGCATTCAAATTTGGAGAAATTCTACTTCTTGGAAACCTCATAATAATCCATTCATTAGTCTTAAGGAGTCATCTCCCAAACTGGACCCTGTGGATGTCCTTATAATAAGAATGCGAGCTACAAGAACAAGAGCATCATCAGTATAAGAAAACCTCCCATCCTCTACCTTCAGAACTTGATTTACTAGGTGTTCTTCAAGTTTGATTGATAAGGCACGCCTCATAACAAGTTCACACACTTCTCCTACTGCTGTTCACACACAATATTGATTATTAGAGGTTGTTACATGCTCAATTTTTTGGGCTTTTTGCTTCTTCATAGTTGTATGAGACTGTTTTGGGGTTGAAAAGTGCCCATTATCCATGTAGGTGTGCCCAGGACTGCTATAGGTGACTGATTATGCTCATGACAGTCCATATTTTTTAAGATCCATGGTTGTTCCTCATGAAAGTCACCCAAAGAAGTGCCCATATTTTTTGTAGGTGACTGTGTTTTACCACTTTTAGGGCCATTGTGTGAAAATATGCCTCAAAATGCCCCTTTGAAGGTTGTTTTACGGATAATAGGTGTACAAACCAATGTTAAACAAACTTGATGTTTATTGATTATTTTAGATTCATTATACTGTTGTTTTGATGCAAACTGCTACTCCATTGTTTATCTCACAGAGGAATGTTGATATAATGGCGCAGGTTGCATTTTGAAGGCTTAGGTATGCCTAGGACTGCCATCTAGGGTTTGAAAGAAAACCAGGAGTACCCATACTTACTCCTTAGGGCTGCAAAAAGGGCCCAAAAAAACACCTAGAATTTTCCCACCTATGAATTAGGGAACACCCACATGCACCATAGGCATCTTCTGCCATTAGTCTCCATAACCCATTATCTGGCAATGCTCTGAAAAAGTAATGTATGTTCTTAATCCTCCCATCCTCCCATTTCCTATCATGAAATGGTGTATAAAGGAGTATTGTATTTCCATAATAACGTTGGACATCACTCCTTTTTGGGTTGTTTATTACAGGAGAAATAAATCTTCTAGAGATGTCGTATCTTGTATTAGCTCTGGTCTTCTCAGCAATATCGTCAATTTTTGCTTCAAGCAAAAGCATCATCTCTTTCTCCTGCTCTTGGGGAAACAGATCCACGTAAATTTAAGTATTTGTTGACAGATGGATCGGCAGTGCACGGTAATTATGGTGTACATTTGCTCTCTGTCAACTCATATGTGATTATTAGTATAGTGTGGTGTTTTTTGCTTTAGTTTTAGTGTTTCATTTTAATAATTTTCATTTTTGATGTCCGTTATAATCTAGAGTCTTTATCTATATAATTCTAGAGTCTACTTCATTTACATGACTGGGAATAATGTAAAGGTTGATGCACGATTGCATACTCATTTGCAAATGCATATTTGATTGAATAAATTGTCTAAAACTTAGTCTAAAACATTTTGTTTGCATTTGTACAGGATAGGAAAGCAACAAAACATTCCAGGCATGCCCTAATCGGGACTTGGGGACTATTTTAGGGATCAACAATGCTGAGTCATTTAATTACAAAACCTCAGAGCAGAGTACCCCTGTACTGAAACTTGTTTTGCATCCCCGTCTGAAAAAACACATGAAATCACACTAGGTTGATGGATTTAACTTTTTGCAAAAGAACCTTATAGCTGAAGAACCTGGTGGCTGCATTTTGGCACATGCACTAGGAACAGGGAAGACATTCCTTATGATTATATTTATTCAATGTTTTTTGACTAAGTACCCAGAGGAAAGGCCACTAATTGTAGCACCCAAAAGCATTTTGGGTTCATGGATGAAAGAGTTTAAAAAATGGGGAGTGGAGGAGATCGCTGTTTATAACCTATATGATGTAACCAATAAGGCAGAAACATTGAGATGCAACCAGCTTCAGATGTTGAGAGAATGGAAAGAAAAGAAGAGCATTCTCTTGTAAGTTATTCACAGTTCTCAAGTATAGTCTGTGAAAAATCAGAAAATCAAATGACACAATCTTGCCAACAAATTCTACTTGAGGGACCAGGACTGTTGGTTTTAGATGAAGGGAATTTCCCACGCAACAAGGACACCAACATACTCCATGCTCTTTCCCAAATACATATGAGGAGACGGGTGTTATTGTCAGGCACCCTCTTTCAGAACAATTTTAAAGAGCTCTTCAATCTTTTACAAAATTCCTCATCTAAATTCATCCATAGTAGTATATAGCTGTTTCACAAGACATTGGCAACTATATATCTGAAATTTGAATGAACTGTACGAACAGAAAAGTGGAAGAGAAATACATAGAAACATCAGAGTCTTAATAAAAGACATGGCCACTGTAGCCTTCATCCACCTGCTGCTCTTCATTACCAGGTCCTTTGGAGTTAGAAATATCCATGATAGCTATGGATCTTTGCTGAACAATGTCATCCTCCTTCAGTTTTGAGCCTTCTGAGTGAACTTTTTGAGACTGCATGCCCTGAGACAGGCCCAAAATGATTTTGAAGTGCATCTCTATATCACTGTATCACTAATCCCCATGTTCCTTAACTTCACACTCTAGATCCTCTTGCTTGGTATCCTGTTGTGGCATGCAGGTTTTATACCATCAATCGACCTCCTCAGTGCATCCATTTGGGAGTTCATTTGGCGAAATACCAAATAATCCCATCTTATTTGGGATTTGGGCTTATTTGGGAGTTCATTATGGTTTTCTAGACTCTGGCTTGTGACCTTTTTCAAGGTAATCTGAAAAGCCTCATTTTTATTTTTGCAATCTGAAAACAAGGCTAAGCCATGTGGTAGTACTTTCAAATCGAATATTTTAAAATAAAGATGAAATGAAACAGACCATTAATGCAAAGCTATTGGCCTCCAAATAAGATTTTTTATTTCTTTCAAGACATGAACCTCATGAATTTCACCTATTATATAATCCCAGCAAGTGGTGCCAAGGTAGAAATGTAATGACATGTAAAGGCTGGTAAGGCCTAATATTTTAGATTTGAACTCTTTTCAATCCTTCTTCAGCCGGTTGATCAGTATCATTACTGCAACTGAGAGGCATACAAAATTAATGTACAGGGGGCATGTTCAAGATACAGTTGAGAGAATCAAGTTCCCTGTGTTTTCTTTGCTCACAATTCCTCTAAACTTTGTCAGAGTTCCAAGTACAGACTCTATAAGCTGCAGAGGCATCCAAAATTAATGTACAGGAGGCATGTTCAAGATACAGTTGAGAGAATCAGGTTCCCTATGTTTTCTTTGCTCACAATTCCTCTAAACTTTGTTAGAGTTCCAAGTACAGACTCTATAAGCTTAAAGCTAGCATATGTTCTTAAGATTTCTCAGATTTCCAGCGTTGTTATGTTTTCAAATCTAAGAGCATCTCATTGTAGATTTGACCTTGAAATATGTCTTTGCAGATAATCCAGGTAATTTTTTTTTTAAATTTCAAATACCGTCGCTTAAGTGACGGCTGCAAGTATTTTTTTTTTTTAAATTTCACCAACCGTGGATACAGCGATGGAAAGGCGTGGCTATAGCGAAGGAAAGATGTGGCTATAGCAACGTATTGGATTTGCATTTTTAAAAAACTTTATACAGAGCATGGCTATAGCGACGGAAAGGCGTGGCTATAGCGACGGAAAGACGTGGCTATAGCGACGCTTTGGATTTGCATTTTTAAAAAAACCTTTTACGGAGCGTGGCTATAGCGACGGAAAGGCGTGGCTATAGCGACGTCTTGGATTTGTAATTTTTTAAAAACCTTGTACAGAGCGTGGCTATAGCAACTACAAGGTGTGGATACAGAGACAACCGGGCATGGATATAGCGATGACTTAGACATCTAACGACATATAGAACATTGTCACTCTTGCGACACAAATTAGGGGTTGTCTCTATTGCGACGGAATAGTTTCCATGGAACAAAAAACACTTAGATGTGGCAATATCCACGCTTTTTCGTGGATATTGCCACATTTTTCCACGACAAAATTGATCACTTGTACTAGTGCTTGAGGAAACGTGGGCATGGGCAGTGTCAGTTTGGCAGGCTAATGTCAGCTCTGACAGTACGCATACCCAGCGACAGAAGCCATCGTTTCCTCACTCAGGTAGTTGGCCTGGTCTTGACCTTCACGGTTGTGGTCTGGGGAATTCCATCCTCACACAGAGAGATGTTCTGTTTTCCTCACACACAGTTTTCCCATCACTTTCCTCACGCACCGGTTAGGGGTTCTCATTTGGTTTTGTGCATGTAGCGAGTTGGAAGAGTGGCCTCAAGGGCATGATTTCTATTGTGTATGTGAAATAGCCATGGTTTTCATCCATGATTTGGGCTTGTTGTTGGTTTAACCCACGATTTGGGTTGATGTCGTTCTTCCCATGATTTTTGAATGTTGTCGAGAGTCCGATTTCTTCTTCCATTTCAAATTGTGTGTGTGTTTCCTTCTTCCATTTTTGGACTGTGTCTTTTCCCCTTGTGCACAAGTTGAGAGTTCGTTCTTTCCCCTTTTCTGCCTATGTAAGCTCTCCATCCATTACATTGGGGATGGTGTGTGTTGTGGGTTCACAAATGTTGGTTGGTTGTTGATTTCCACATTTGTTAACTGAGTTTTCCTCTGTCCACGCTGGGAGTTTGGATTCTCCCCTATTTTGGGACTGCGTAATGTTCCCATCATTTCATTCTGAGTTTGTGGCTATTGATGTACCCTGGTTTTGGGTTGTTGTTGAGTTTTTTTGGCCACGCTATTGGCTTCTCCCCTGTTTTGGGACTACGTAATGTTGCCATCATTTCATTGTGAGTTTGTGGCTGTTGATGTACCTTGGTTTTGGGTTGCTATTGAGTTTTTTTGGCCACGTTGGGGCCAAGAACAACCCTGAGTTGTCTTGTGGACCTGAACTATGTTTCACCTTTTGTTTGGAATTGTCGCCCGGTTGTCTTTGCCTTCTTCACAGAGCTGTGAATGGGTTGTTTTGCTGCGGTATGTAGTGGTTGGTCTTTTTACTATTGAGAGTAGGATTAGAGGCTGGGTATGCCTAAGAAAGCTCATGTTTGAGGCCACCGGCTTAGCATTTAGCCTTTCCTAGCTCCTTGACGACCTGGTAATCCCTGCTATGTGGGCTTAGCTAATTTGTGTACATTGGCTATGTGTAAGCCTGCATTGACCCTTACCCCTTGAGGAATGATGCCCAGCTATGGGGTGGCAATGTTGCTGAGAGATTGATCAGCATGCTGGCCTATGGTTGGGTGGAATGATGCAACGACATAGCTAGTTGCGAGGTGAGTTCTTCATTAAAAGATAAGTACTCTTGACTATTTCATCTCTGCATTTATATCTACTGTTTCATGAATTCTGATGAACATATTGAATGCTAGAATGTAGATTTTTTCTTCCGCTGATTGTTGAGTAACTATGTATCCTTGTATGTTATATGCATCTTAGTATGTACTATGTTAAGATTTTTAATATCAACATTTATCCTTGTTCGTGTTCATGGGGATGTTTGACCATTTTTTTGGTGTTAGTAGTGTCCTCTTCACCGGTCGAAGGGTCGAGGATGTTACAATAGCCTTCCCTAGCACCACCCCACCACCTCAATATGTTTTTATTAAATTTCAAGATCTTCTTATGTCCTCAATTTTGTCACTGGTTACTTATCACTTCCTTGGTCTCTGTCTTTTGTTGCTGCTAAATGGATCTGGACTACAGAGACATCTTTCCTAAACTTCAAATATTGCATATAAATATATTTAACATCATACGTCTATCTTTACAAATGGATTTCTTCATTCCAGGTTGTGCCCTTTCAATCTAGAGTTGTGCTTGTTTATCAAACACATCGTGCCTCTTCATAAAACATGTTTCCTTAATTCTTCTTCTATTTTATATAATATAGTCACATCCCTTCTTTATTTTGTCTATGATTTATAAACCCTCATTAATAATTAATATTATTCATCTAACAATCACATATCTTCATCGCGATTCTTCAGAAAAATGCTTCTGCAACCATCTTTTTGCAAAACAAATCATTCCACAATTTCCTTTCCACAACTATATTTCTGTAAAATAAATCCTTTTGTAATTTCCTTTTTGCAACTATCTTTCTACATAAGAAATACTTCCGTAATTTCCTTTCCGCAACTATCTTTCAACAATTGCGGGTTGCAGGTATGCATTTCAACTTTTTTGAAATAGGCTTCTACAAATTCCTTCTGTAATTAACCTTGTGCAATGATCTTTCTGCAATTAACTTTCCAAAATTTTAGATTGCAGATTGTGGGTACACATTTCAACTTTTTTGAAACAAGCTTCCACAAATTCCTGCTGCAATTAACCTTCCACAACGATATTTCCACAATTAAATTTTCTCAATATCTTTTCGCAATTACCTTTCCACAAAAACCTTCCACAATTAACCTTCTGTAATTGTGGGTTGTGGGTTGTGGGAATGCATTTTCAACTTTTTCAAAACAGTCTTCCATAATTTAATTTATGCAATTGGAGATTGCGCATTGCAAGTGTACATTTCCCAAATTTTAAAATGGACTTCCACTTTTTTGCGGCCAAAACGTTCTTTCCATAGTGAAGTTGCAGAATGAAGATTACAGGTGTTGCAGATTGCGGATTGTGGATCTACTTTTCATAATTTCTAAAAAATGACTTTCGCAGTTCTCTTCCGTTATAGTTTTCTCCTAGCTTTAATAAGCTTGCACCTTGGCATTGCAGAAACTATTCTATAACATTGATCTTTCTCTCTCTTATGATCTGCTTTGTCCAAATCTTCACTTCATATAAATTTAGCATTATAATGCTTCCAGCTCCTCTTATCCAACTTCATCCTACATGCCATATCATCATGCATGCCATGTCATAAATTCCTTTTCTATTCCTTTTTCTTATACTAAGTTTTCCCTACCATCATGTCTTTGGTTATTCATTTGTCATTACTAGACTCCTTTGACATCGATGACAACTATATTCAACATTCTCCCCTTTTGGCATTGATGGAAACATCTAAACATTCTCCCACTTTCACACCAATGACAAAGGATAACCTATTATGCCCTTGCTTGTAACCATCTTTTGACAGAGAATTTCCAATGTTTCTCCTTTTTGACAACTATCCATTCTTAAATGAGAAACTTGGATGCTTAATTTTATAGAATCCCCCTATGAGTAATTCTCCCCTTGTCATCCTTTCCTTTCTTTTGTGATAGATTTTATAATCATCGGTTTTACTTTTGATATTTTTAATGCAACCTTAAGACATTCTTTTCTCCTTACCAACTAAAAATTTTCAAATACCAATTGCAATCTTTTGATATTAACTCCCCCTAAGTATATAATCCCCTCTAATGCTCATTTCATGGTTTTATTCTAGTTTTAGAAGAGACATCCACCATCATAACTATATTTGTGTTCATCATCTTCATCTCCATCAGTATATTCTTTTACATCTTCATCTTGATTTCCATCATAATGGATGTCATTTTTATCTATAGCATTATTATGCTCATCATCATCTTTGGAAACTTCACTGATGTTTGAATTTTGTGTTTCTTCTGATTTTTTATAATATGACTTTCTTCTCCACATATTTCCATGATGTACCCTACTTACTATTCTTGTATCATTTGATGTGTTTGTGTCATGTTTCCTTCTCAAACTTTGATATTTTCCCTTGGTTCTAGAGTCAAAAGGCCTGTGACCAAACTTACGACAGCAATGACAATATCCAAAGAATTCATTTTTATATTTAGAGAATATTTGATCTTTCTCTTTGTAATGGCTATTCTCATTTTCATATTATTTACAATTCTGGTCTTTATGTACAAATTTATTATAGGAGTAGCAATGACCAAAAAAGATCTGCTAATATTTTCTTGTCATGGGTCTTCTAGGTATCATATATGTTCTATGTAAGAGAGAAGCATATTTCTTACCTTCTTCCTTCTTGAGTACAACGACATAGCTTCTTTCATCTTCATTTTGAAAGAAGAATATTATGGCTTCTTTTCTTTGTCATATCCTAATCCATATTTATCGCTTTATGGTCTTTGGATACTTAAGATATCATCTAAAATCCTTGAGTTGTTCTCAAATTTTGACTGAGAAGATTTCTCATCAAGCTTCTTCCTAAGTCGGATGACTTATGCTTCAAGTATTTCAGAGTCTTCTATTCTCTTTTTGAGCTGGAAATCTAGGTTCTCTTCAATCGTATTTTCCTTTTGAAGCTGGGTCTTCAAGTCACTAATGATTTGGTTTAACTGTTTGTTCTTTTTCTTGCATTTTTCAAGTTGTTCAAGAACACTAATGAGTTATTCCCTTAGGTCCACCTCTCCTTTCACATCTGAATCATCTTCTAAATTTATTTTCCCTATGAATAAGACTTCTTCATCTTCATTGTCTTCCTTGGAATATAATTTTTTCTTCTTTTTCCTAAATTTATTCTTGTACATGGTCTTACTCTTTTAATATTTCTTATGACAACAAGGTTCTTCATCATCATCACTATATTCTTGTTTTGGGTAAGGACACTTTTGGGAAAAATGACCAATCCTTCCACAGTTAAAAAACTTCAAGGGTAGCTTCCCTTTGTACTTTTCAGTACATATCTCAAGTTTTATGATGAAAAGATCTTCTTCATCATCTAGGTTATCTGATTTATTCTTGGATAAGGCTTTAAACGTTGCTTCCTTCTCTGATGGTCCATATTGACCTGTTCTCATCTCGTAGGCATTGGATATCCATGTAGTTCATCTACTTTCATGAGTTTAAGATCATCTTGTTCTTCTAGAGTGGACACCTTTGAGTCATACTTCATTAGTAGGGTTCTTAGTACTTTATCAACTACTTCTTTCTCTTTGATTTCACCTCCAATACCTCTAATAGCATTGACAATTTCATATAATCTTAGAATATATTCTGCAATATTTTCTTCCGCTTTCTTTTTTAGGCTTTCAAATTGTCCTTTGTATGTTTGAATTTTGGATTGTTTGACTTTGGATGTTCCTTCATAGACACATTTTAATTTTACCCAAGGAATTTTTTGTTATATTCAATTGCATGACTTTCACAAATAGTAAATTTGTTAACCCACTCAGGATTGCATTCAGGGCTTTATAATTGGCTTCATATTGATCTAGTCCATCTCTGTCTATAGGGAGGTCATCTAGTATTTAATACTCTTTTTAAACAGACCTATGGACTTTGTATCCAAGAGAGATTATATGGAACTTCATTCTTACACTCCAGTATGCATAAATATCACCTATAAATAATGGATGCATGTTGGTGGCTAACCCTTCTTGTTGATCCATAGTGGTTTTTAATAGGATATTCCTTCTAGTGATTTGTAGTGAAGGATCCTACTCTGGTACCAATTGTTGGAATATTGGACAATACTAAGAGGGGTGTGAGTCAATATTGATAACTTTCAACAATTAAAACCACTTTAAACTTATTTATTAACACACATGATCAACAATATACAAAGAGCACAACTTTTTATCATGGGAGCCCAATTGGGAAAGTCACCAACACTTTCTATTACTATAAAATTATATTTACAAAATAGTTTATGCATGCTATTACAGACAAAAAATGATGCTACATCCTATTTACCAGCAACTACTGGAAGGAGGCTATGACCCCCTAGTTTTATCTGTTGCTACTGAAAGGATGCTACGACACCCTATTTACCATCTACTAGTAGAAGGAGTCTGTGACCCCCTAGTTTATCAATTTATGCTAAAAGGATGTTACGACAAATTATTTACCATCTAACACTGGAAAGAGCTTATGAACCCCTTACAGGCCTGTAGCCTACCCTAGCACCACCCTACCACCCTAATATTTTTTTATTAAATTTCCAGATCTTCTTATGTCAAGATTCAATTTTGTCACTGTTTACTTATCACTTCCTTGGTCTATGTCTTCTGCTACTGCTACATGGATATCGACTACAGAGAAATATTTCCTAAACCCAGAATCTTGCATATAAATACCTTTAACATCACACATATATCCTTACAAATGGATCTCTTCATTCTAGGTTGTTCCCTTTCAATTTGAAGTTGTGCCTATTTATCAAACACGTTGTGCCTCTTCATCAAACCTTATTCTTCTTTTTTTTAGATAATACAGTAATGTCTCTTCTTAACTATGTTTATGATTAATAAATATTTCTTAAGAATTAATATTGTTCATCTTAAAATCATGTATATTCATCATGATTCTTAGAAAAATCCTTTCACAATTACCTTTGCACAGTTATATTTCTGCAAAACAAATCCTTCCACAATTTGCTTTTCACAAATATCTTTCTGCAAAAGAAATCCTTCTGCAATTTCCTTTTCGCAATAGAAATCCGTCTGCACTTTCCTTTACACAACTATCTTTCCGCAATTACGGGTTACAGGTTGCAGGTATGCATTTAAAATTTTTCAAAACAGGCTTCCACAAATTCCTTCCACAATGATCTTTTCAGAATTAACTTTCTGCAATTATGGATCACGGATGGTGGGTATGCATTTCAACTTTTTCGAAACATGTTTATGCAAAGTCCTTCCACAATAAACCTTCCATAATGATCATTTTGCAATTAAATTTCCACAATTATCTTTCCGCAATTACCTTTCAGTAAGCTCCTTCCGCAATTAACCTTCTGCAATTGCGGATTGCAGGAATGCCTTTTCAACTTTTTTAAAACAAGATTCCACAAATTCCTTCTACAATTGCATATTGCAGATTGCGGGTGTGAATTTCCCAAATTTTAAAATGGACTTCCGCTATTTTGTGGACACAACATTTTTTCTGCAGTCGGGTTGCAGATTGTGGATTGTGAATTGCAAATCTACTTATCATAATTTCTAAAAAATGACTTCCACAATTCTCTTCTGCAATAGTCTTCCCGCAGCTTTAAGAAGATTGCACCGTGGCATTGTGGAAATGATTCTACACCATTGATATTTCTCTCTCTTAAGATTTGCACCGTCCAAATATTCACTTCATACAAATTTAGCGTTATAATGCTTCTGACTCCCCTTCGCCAACTTCATCCTATAGGCGATATCATCATGCATGCCATGTCATCACTTCCTTTGTTATTCCTTTTTCTTACATTGATTTTACCCTACCATGATTTCATTGGTTATTCATTGTCATCACTAAACTCCTTTGATATCAATGACAACTATACTCAACAAACTCAAACTGAAATTCAACTCCAACTTCAAAACTCATCACTTTCAAAGATCCAAATATGTTGATTGAATCTAAGAAAGTCCTCAGAATTTTATTCTCTGATATTTCCAAGAAGAATGAAAAAGGATCTTGAAGAACATGAGTAAATACCACTTATTTCTTAATAAAAGATAAGGGACACCATGTATCAATAGTTTCTCATTTTTCACAAGCATAAGGCAACATACAAGCTTCTTTCCTCACATTTGATGGTCTGTATTCTAAGTCTTCAATTCCAAGATCACTATAAAAAATGGCAACATTTTGATCCCTTTCCTTATCATGCATCTCGAGAAGAAAACTCATGTGTGCTGAACGTTTATCAATTTAAAAATATTCAACTTGTATGTTTAATTCTTAATGAAAATCAACAAGAATATGACCTTGGCTTCCTAAAAAAATTATGTTTTCATTATCTGGGGGAGAATATACATGTCATTGAACATTAAGATCCTATAAATATTGTTGGTGGAATATCTCATCATTCATATCTAGAAACCGTATGTGATTTTTGAAAAACTCATTGTTTTTCTTAATTAGTGATTTGGAAACCTTTTTTAAGAAACTCAAATGAAGAAAAGAACAAGGGAAAATAGTTCCTTTAGTAAACTTGTTGCTTTCTTCATGTTCCATGTTGCAACTATAACCTATAGGATTACTTCTCTCATTAGTTTTCTGAAAATGAACATTTCTTGATGAAAATCCTACAATTGGTTTCTCAAGAAAATCATCATCATAACTATCATCATATTCATCGTATACATGCATATAAAAAACTTCTTCAGTGTCATCAACAATTAAACTAGGGAAAGTAGCATTTCGTACATCATCATAGCATTTCTCAAGAAAGTTCATCATACAATCAACCTTCTTCTCATCAAAAGATCACTCAAGTTTCAAATCAGCTCTTTCTTGTTCATGTTCATTGTAATTTTTTTCTATAATACATTCCTCATCCTCAACCTTATCTAAAAATTTTCCATAGGTTCTGAGATTATCCTCAACCTCCTTAGCATTATTAAACATTTACTGCAAGGATACAAACCTCCTTTCCAATATAAGGAGGGACAAATTTGACTAAAAATATGTTGCATAATAAATCTTGGTAGTGTCTTGAGGGGTTGGATTTATTTAGTCATATTGTAATATAAACTAGAAAACCTCCTATTGAACATTAAGAAAACTTCATCCATTTGTCTTTCGATAAAACAGAACTCCGAAATATATCGATGCCATGACTTCCTCTCTCCCCAAAAACCGAGAATGGTGTAACTTAGTTCCTCCCATGAGCTAATTGATAGACACATAATCGTGCTTAATTTGAAATAATTATGCAAAATTCTCAAAGGATTGTATATGATTTTGAACGGTAATATTTTGTCCACCAAACATAGGAATGTACTTATAATGTTTTGGAGGAAATCCATGAAGGACAAGAGGAAATTTAAGGGGCCTATATCTATTTTGAAACTTTGAGGGATCATATCATGTTTAGTATGTATGACATCAACCTCAATCTCATGAGGCTTACAATATTGATCATGGACATTATATGATTCAGAAAGAGGAATTGGATCGGTTGTGGTAAGGTAGGAAGAAGTCCCATCTATACATTTCAAACAACGATATACAAGTGAAGTACTCTGATGATTTGAATATTATGCGAAAAGAATAAATATCTTGGTATATATGTGGAAATATTAGAAGTAATTGATGAAAAGAATAAGATATCTTGGAAAACAATGTACTTTGATACCTGCATATTTTTTCTTTTCATGTTTATGTCAAATGAACTTCTCCTCCATTGGAGACTTCAATTTTGATTAAATCATGAGTGGAGTCTCCAGGTGAATGGTACAAAAACTCTTTCATGTCTGACCATTGTTCACCCTCACCAATCAGATATGGATCTTTTTTTTCTTCTTCGAGGAAATTTTTGGTCCTCGACAACAACACAAGATGGTATCACTCAGTAATTTCTCTAGGTTGTATCAGAGAAATCATCAAGGTAACCATTTCAAGCAAACTTTCATATTGGATGCCATCCCGTCCAACCCAGAGAGGGATCTCTATGATAACTCAGTCATGCATGGTCACTACAACAACTGGTTATGTAATCAAGAACAATGTCTAGATCTTATGTAAAGGATGGTTTTGTTTCAAGACGTGGTTGATGGATATGAGAGAAAAACCATGGGGAATGGAGTAGAAATAATCATAAATGATAAATATAAATTATTGGATATGAGTGTCCAGGAAGTAGAGGCAAGGTAGATAATGTTTTTCAGTCACTAACCATTTTATAGTATGGTGGAGGTTCTAGGAAAACAAACCATTACATCTGAAGCACCTAACAATGGATGGATTTCAAATGTAGCTTTAGAGGAAATGGTGGAGCAATTAATTGTATGAATTTGGAGCATAAAAAATTTCATGTAAATGTAGAAACAAGAAAAACATACACTTAACAAGCGAACAAATTGCAAAACAACATCACATGAATATCTGGTAGGAAAATACTTTGTACTTCTTCATTGATATTTGTATTAAGCTCATAAAACAAAAATCCAATAAAAAAGAGGTTCTTTCTCTCCAATCAAAATACCCTTGTATTTTATTAAAACCTGCCATATATAGGATTATAATTATTGTGCGTCAAATAAAACCCTAAATCCTTTCGACTATTATTAAAAATAGTAAATAGACACATAACTACCATGTGTACAAATTAACCCAAATCTTAAGCTATGACTCACAAAATGTTGTCTAGTTAACTGATGGTGAAGCTGAGAATAACCTCTTGCTAACTAATCGATTCATGAAAACCAAGGAACACACCATCTATCTCATCCACTTGTTCAAATTGTCTTGGAATAGATCTAATTCCTACAAGATGACAAAAATTTAGGGATCAAGTCACATTATGACCATATCAACAACTCCTGTGGCTTACTTCAACTGTCCTCTCGTTTAAAATCTACAGAAGTTGAGTCTCAATAATTTTCACAACACACTCTAGTAATTCTCCATAATACACACTACAAAACTTAAGATACAGAAGTGTTGTACCGACTTTCTTGGGTTTTGGTGCACAAACACTATTAGACTTATGAAAACTATCCAATTATTGAAAATAGGGTTCAAATATCCATTTGAATCTCCCTAACAATGACACTTGGGTGAAAAAGGAAAAAGGTTTTTGTATACGAAGTCGAGCTTTAGAAAAATATATTTCACCTTGTTGAGATCAATCACCATATGCTCGAAATCTGTGCCCAAAGCTATTGACAAAAACAAGAAAATCCTAGAATTTTTTTTGTAAGTTTCCAGAACTCTTGCAACAAATTCTCCTATTTTTTTATTGTAGGCGCTGCAAAAGTTAAACCTTCATAGAATTTCTTCTTTATTTTACATTGTAGGTACCAAATTTTTTTTTGAAATGGTGTAAAACCATAGAGCATTGACTAAATTCCTTATAACTTAAAATTTAATGATTGATGTTGGAACTTTGGATACCTCTAATCCCATTTTGATCAAGCATACTTGTAAAGAACTCCTCCTTTACCTTGTACTCTTGGATATTGATGCACTAATCCCTAATGTATGCCTCATGTGTTGTGTCTTGGAGATTCGACATGAATATTAAGGCTTGGGGATTGGCCCTCGGGCCCAATATTTTTAATAATCAAACTTTAAACCTTGCACAAATACCCAAGAGCCAAAATGGTTTTTAAAGCCAATTTTTATTTTCCAGACCTCCGCAAAGGGTTTTTTATTTGTTTTCCCATTTGCAAAAAAATTCCAAACCTTAATCCTGATGACCAACCATGTACCTTGAGAGAAAAATGACTCCTTTCCCAAATATTGGAGAAATTACGACATAATTATGAAAATATACATGTGCTAACACCGAGTAAAACAAAAATAAAAGAATGGCCACTAGGATACCCCATTCATGACACATTCGAGTAGGTGAATATGCTACTTCTTCCTTTTACCGTTGCACCCTTGGTAAGGAGGTCTTGAAATGCAATAGCGACAATGAGTAGGTATCCTTTAGTGTAGAGTAGAGTGTTGTATTCCACCATGACCTTCAGAACAATCCTTGTGACTTCAACCCTCCTAAGGGAGAGGCATATCAAGCAAAATGGTTATGGCCATGCCAACAAATACTAGGGGATTTTGGTTCCCTAAAATTCAATGACTATGTCTCAGATTCAAATGGAAAAAGGGGGTTACTTAGATTCCTACTCCTAGTTTCCTACGTAGTTACAATAATTTTTTTTAGTCTCGAAGTGGGGTTAGATGTGTGTTCATTTAATTAAATTTTAGGCTCAATTTATCTTAGGGTGTGTGTTGGTGCACAAGTAGTGTGAACAAGCCCGATAAATGTTGAATGTAAATAACTAAAACTGAAAGTAAATGTTGAAATAAAGAGATAACAATTTTATAAAAGAACCAAGCATTAACTACTAAGCAAATAACTATTCATCAACTACAATAGTCAATTAGAAAATAAAACCATACAAAAACAATCACTCAAAACAACACAATTGTCACTATTGTAAATCAATTAGTCAAGCAAAACAATTTAGGTTTTTGAACAGTGGGTTTATAGGGCTATAAGTTAGTCTCATGACACTTTTGTCTAAGGAGTAGAAGCATTCTGGGGTGCATCCTGCTCATAAATATAAGCAAGATAAAATATAGGCCAATCCATATCAATGCTCTCTTATTGGGGAGAAAGAGGCATGATGGGGTGCTCTTAATTGGGGAACTTTGGGTTTCTCTTAACAACCAAAAGTGAGTGCTCCAGACTAGTAGTGAAGGAAATTTGAAAAACAACCCATACATGAGATGACCTAAGGGTTTGAGGGGTGGGATAAAAGCTATTTTGTAGTCCATAGGTTTGCTAAGGGGGTAATAGAGATGAAAAATAAGTAGAAAAGTAGATATAAATAAGAAAAACTTACACAAGAAAAGACAGTAAAAAAGCTATTAAAACTACCAGGGATCCATGGCGATCGACCCAATGTGGTCACCAAATCTGTTGTGATTGTTTTGAAACTCACACAAGTGAAAATATGGGTGTTATAATATTTGTGAAGACGAGGTAGGAAGCACATGAGAAATTGGTTCCCATGGATCAAGTGTGTGAGGAGTGGTAAAAACTAGTAAAAATGGGTGAAATTTAGACTAAACTATGGAAACATATGAAATAAACCAATGTACTACAACACATAGGTGGTAAATGCTAATAAATTAAAATCCATAACAATAAAGCATAAACGGTAAATGTAAACATTAACAATAACAATAAAATTCTTTTATTTTCACACACAGGAACAAAACATGAAATAAAACCTTACTTTTATTAAAAATGCATCTTGAGAATTACATGGATAGAGAATACATCAGAATAGATGGGCCATTACACCTGGGTTTAGTAATGTTATCTTGGATCCACGCAGTCTAGTGTCTCCCACACTAAGTCACATGGATGTCGAAGCTTGACTAAAGTGAAGTGATGGAAGGTAATGGAGGGTTAGAAGATTCACTGGGAATTTAGTAGCATAACAATGCAAATGGTGAAGATGGAGATAATGGAAAATATTTGGAATTTAATAGCATAGCTGGGAAATATTTGGAATTTTGGGTTTTGAATATAATAGTGGTTTTTCCTCTACGAATGTTAAGATTTGAATTTAAGCAGGATTTCATTTTGGTGTGGACTTTCCCCTTGTTTTGTGGATTTTTGTCTTTGATATTAATCCCTAATTTGGTGGGAAAATTCCACTTGTTGAGAGAAGGGTACCCATGACGTATGGTATTTTTTTGTTTTCATGTATGAAGGTTTACATGGTAGTTTTTAGGTATGAAAATGGATTATATGGAATGTTGTAAGTATATTATAATGAATGGACAATTTTTGTGTGTTAACAGTTAAGAAGACCTCATATTAATCAAGAAAGGCCCTAAATATTCTTTAATGGAGCAAGTCAATGTTTTCTAGTATCCAGGGAGAAAGGGCAGTGCTTTATGTTGATTCTTCACATTACTTCATGATGAAGTATTCAACTAATTAAGGATCCAATAATTGAGATGGTTTCTTTGCCTTATGGATCTTACTAAAATGAGAAAAAGAATGAGGTCTAAAATCTCTTGAAGATTTTGATTGACTAGATAAATCATTAATGATGCATAAGAAACATCAGGCCTCCTTGAAATCATAAATCAACTATAAGAGGTAAAGGATACCTTTGATTTTATCCTTTCACACATGCATATTAAGAATTTAATACTTTGACAAATATGTTATTGAAACAATCTTTAAAGGCTTGGGGAGGGTGCCTTAATTGAACAAGGATTCAAGGATGGCACTTGTTAGTTCAAGGATGGAACTTGTTAGTTGGCCATTGAAAGAAATTTATATTGAATAGGTCTCTTCAATTGTATTTTATGTTGCTATGTTTCTCATATAGAATAAGTGTTTAGAATGTGTTTATGAATGTATTGAGAGTGCAAATCTCATCTATATGTAATTTTTAGGTGTTGTTTGGTTGGAAGTGGTGGTCTTGGATAGTATAGAAAACTTGTATTTTGTAGTTAGGCTTTTGGAGGGAAAGTAAATGATTGTGTTATCAACATTCTATCTTGCAGATGTATGAAAAAGTTAGCTCTAAAAAGCTAGATAAATTTTGAGTCTATTTATGATAAACCAATTATATTTTGATTTCTTTATGAGAAATATCAAATAAAATTATTTTGCTTTTAAATATTTTTAAATATAATAACAATTACAAATATCAATTAAAGTTCAACCTCTTATACATTTAAATTTTATGTTTACAATTTTAATTTATTAAAATTTTGAACTATATAAAATCATGTATAAATTTTCCAATGAATTAATGATAAGAATAAATAAGCTATGAAAAATTTAGGATTAATGGATGTAAATTTAAGTTTTAGTCAAATTAGTTAAACTATGTATGAAAACATTAGGACTAATGGATATAAATTTAAGATTTAGTCAAATTAGTTAAAATATTATTAAATAAGAGAATTCACTTCTAACCCATTAGGACACTAGTAAACCACACCGTAAAGCTAACCCAAGAGACACACTTAAAAATCTGATTTATTTTTAATTATTTTCAAACCATAAAAGAAATTAATTAATAATTTATTTATTTACTACTCAAATTAATTAAAAAATATAAAAGTATATTATATTACTATATATTTAATTAATCAATTCCTATTTTCTTTTAATATTTTAGTTTATAAACATACCAACAAATAGGTATCATCATAATATATAAAATATATCAAGTTCATATATTTTTGGGATGAGAGGCGCTCTATAGCCCAGTATGAGGGAGATCTTGTAACTTTATGTAATGTTCCTCATGTAACATTCCTCTTGTAAATGTCAAGCATAAAAAATAAATTTTTTAATTATCCTCCAAAGTAAATGCTGGCCACAAAAACAACCTAATATGGGGGAAACGTTGTAATGTTGCTATCTAAGAAAACAATAAAAAATAAAAAATGCAGCCTAGTATGAGGGAGATCTTGTAACGTTATGTAACATTCCTCATGTGACATTCCTCATGTAACATTCCTCTTATAAATGTCAGCCATAAAAAATAAAAATTTTCATTATCCTCCAAAATAAATGTTGGCCACAAAAACGACCTAATATGGGGAAAACGTTGTAATGTTGCTATCTAACAAAACAATAAAAAATAAAAAATTTAATTATCGGGAAAAAAAAATTCATCAGAAAAACAACACAAGATGGAGGTGATGTTGTAATGTTCCTACTTAACAAAATAATAAAAAATAAAAAAATAAATTATCCGCAAAAAAAATGTTGGTGGTGCACATAGTTTTAAAATCATGTGCAAGGCTTCTTAAACAACCCATGATTTTATTGTACATGGTTTAGGAGGGTCTTGCAAATGGTTTTAAAACCATGTGCAAGGCCTCCTAAACAACCCATGGTTTTATTGTACATGGTTTAGGAGGTCGTTGCAAATGGTTTTAAGACCATGTGCAAGGCCTCCTAAACAACCCATGGTTTTAGGAGGGCCTTGCAGATGGTTTTAAAACCATGTATGGGGGAGATGTTGTAATTTTTTTCCTAACAAAATAAAAACTATTATATGTCGACCTTAAATAAAAAAAAAATGTATTGATCCCTCTGGGCACTTGATAGAGCCTATGATTTGGATCTATGCTAGTTGCTTCGAGAGGTGCCTCTATAACGCTGTAAGGGGGATATCCTGTAACGTTATGTAATGGGGTCAGTGCAAGAATATGACGGATCTTTTAGATGCAATCCTAGTTTTGAAAAACCGTCGATCACATTACTAAAAAATACAACACATTTCTGCTACATAGCACTTGCTATGGTTCAACTCGAGCCTGACATGTCATAGGACATGTAGGATAGGAAACCATATTGCATATCCATTATATAACTACAAAACACGTACGTGATATGTAGTTATAAAACACGCACGTGATTTGTAAAACTAAATTTAATTTATATAGACAGTCCTGAAACCCGCGGCCTATTCTACCCATCAGGAACATGAAACCGACAATGAATTGGAGCGTTTTGGAGTGAATTGGGTGCCGTGGATTGTTGGAGGAGCCAATTTAGTAGGAGGGGAGGAAAATCCATTGGTGAATTATCATTTAATTAGGTAATTCAATCACCCATATCATTCTTTTTTGTCAATTCTAAACCTAGAATATTGTTTTTTAATAGTATAAAACAACCAAATTTTGTATCATTTAGCAAATTGGAAATAACTAAGTCACTAATTAAATTCACATCTCCCTCAACCAAGATGCGTGGATAACTACAATGAATTCATTTTCAAGAACTCAAAAATTCCTAATGCAACCAAAATTTGAAAAATTCAGAACTCCTCCCTTTATACAATGTATCCATCCAACTGAAACCAAAATTTCCAACCCTCAAAAAACATTTCCCCATGATACTAATTGAATACGTTTCCTCGGAAATGGCCATAACAAGATGAAATGCATGTGCACAAGCATGAATAGAAAAAATGGATAAAAAATTAGTAAAATGGTTTCTCAAAATATCATCACAATCATTTGTCCATGAACATAATCAAAAATTCATCACACTGTGTATGTAGTTATACATTGGCTCTTAGTTAAGAACCCTCAACTAAATTGCAAAACACATTAACAAAGTTCCACTCAAGCCTTCCCTTTGAAACATAAAACTGTGTATTATATAAAATCAACAATATATATAAACAAAGCGTTAAAACTAGTAACTATGACTAGTTTTATTCCTTCCTCGAGTAAGTTTAGAATCCACCACCATTTTTCCACTAAAATATTTGCACTTCTTGGTTATATCACCCACCTCATTTGTGTTTTAATTATACCTTCCTTGGAACTTTACTCTTGTTCTATGCATATTACTTACCCTCTGTGCCCCTGGCCTTATCGTAATGAAAAAAAAAGTTGAAATATATGAACCTTCTCACTGTGATATTGAATTACAAGTCAACACGTCATGACACCCCCATACAACCCCAGTATTCATCAGGGGACTAGTGCTAATTAATTAAAGGTCACCACCTAAACTAAATAGAACTTGAATTCTGCTTGTTTTATCATATAAACAAAATAAAGCAAATTAGAAACATGTGAGACCTTAGGTCTCCCTAAGATCCCTTGACCTATCAAAGACATAAATGACTTTACTCAAACAGTCTATGCCCCTTCATCACTAGGTTTATAAACCATTTTTTAAAATAGAAAAAACAATGGGTAATATATTTCTACATGTCGAGTCTCTAAGCTCATCTACAACCAATTGTAGTCCAGTCCACAAATTCTCCATCTTTCCATGTAACTTTTGGTTGGTTTCCATGTTTATACAACAATGGAAATGGTGAACACCCATGAATTACCTAGAGTGTGTTGTGAGAGTGTTCCCAACCATGAGCATGTCAATTGTATTTAGAGGATATGGTGGCAGCCCTGTATCACCCCTGTTCTTGCCTCACATGTCCTAATATTCCCTTGCCCCTTTATTTTACATATCCAAGGGATGTAAATGCCAAAACATATTAAAATAGCACTCCTAAGTTCAAAGAAGTTTAAACCCAAGTGTGCATGGAAAATTCACCAATGAGGGTGAAGAAGTTCCTTAACTTCTGGAAAGAAGTTGAATGAAACTTACTGTTTAATTGCTAAATGTTTAGTTTTAAGTTTTAAATGTATGTAAGTGAATGCCATTAAATTGCTTACTTGAGTTTGATTTAATTTACATTTTCAATTTTGAATATATGTCATTATATACCATGTATATGTTTCTAATGATTTTCTTATTGATGTTTTTATTGCAGTTACAGCTATGGACACAAATGCTGAAATATTGATTGAGCTTTCCCACTTGAGAGGACTTAGTACTACTTTTAGTGGTGGTGATAGGATTCACTATTCACTTGCATCAACTTTGGATGTAATTGTTGAGACTATTTCATTGTCAAGCAACAGACTATATGATATTACATCATATAGAAAAATAAAAAGACAAGATTATGCTAATGGGCTTGACTACAATGCAATAAAAAAGTTGAAAATTACCAAAGAGAATATATTTTCATTTTTTAGGGACCCTCACATGGGGAAAATCCCAAATTCAAATAGGCCACATATCTCTATTGACTAGTGCACATTTAAGCCATTTGTTGATAACTGGATGGACATATGGTATATGGTTTTTTATATGCCACCACAAAACAAGAGGGAAATCCCCCTGTATTTCCTTCAGAAGATGTATGCAGTGTTCGTGTTGGGTAAACATGCAATTTTTTTTATATATTGCAGTTTCAGGGGATCAGTGGGGGGATGCCCCAAAACCGAACCAATGTGAGGATTCGAGACATTGATCACCCTATCCTTGCACCTTGCATGCATTTTCCTGGGCCAGATGTCCCATCTATACGTCATGTTATTCCACAAACATGTGATGCATATTTGAGTTTTGCATCGGAACTTGTTTGTCATAGCACTATGGTTCAACATATGAGTGAGCAAGGGACATTTGTCCCTGGTGTTGTACATACACCAGGTTGTCATGGTGCAGGTCCATCTTCTAGTGTAGTACAACCCACTAGTGTAGTACCCCCATCTAGTGCAGGACCATCTACTAGTGCAACACCATCAGTACATCCCCAGCCTACTTTTGATCCTCATGAGTGCACATCGTGTGGTCATCCTTGCTATGGTCTTTCCTGAGATGTTTTCTTTAGTGGGTTTTTGAGTGATGTATGTATATGGTTAATTGTGATAAATTATTCATTTATTTTCCTCTTTGTACACATATTTATAGTTTTAGCTAATATATTAATTTTGTGAACCTGTAGTTGATGCTTTATGCTGGCAGCGACGCCCCATAGTTCCATGTTCTACACTCTGTAGAGGGGCATGGAATTCCATCCATTGATCCCTTGGTTGGTGGAGAGATTCATATACCACCCATCGTTGTATCCCACATCGAGGTAAACATTTTAAAATTTCAGTTTTTTAATACTTGTTAATTTGTTAATTTCCACATACTGTACATGTTATCTCACTAATTCTATATACGGTCTAATATTTACAATTATTAAACTTGTAGATGCCAGATCCTTCACGGGGGAAAGCAGTGATGGAGGTAGAATCCATGGTTGTATCGACCGAGGAAACATCTGGGCATGATATTCCATCCACTGGTCCCTTGGTTGGTGGAGAGATTCATATAGCACCCATTGTCATATGTCACACCGAGTTAAACATTTTAAAAATGTCAGTTTGTGAATGCTTTTTAATTTGTTAATTTCCACACATTGTACATGTTAGTTCACTAATGCTATCTATGATACAATATTTACAATTATTAAAATTGTAGATGCCAGATCCTTCATGGGGGAAAGTAGTGATGGAGGTAGAATCCATGGTCGTATCGACTGAGGAAACATTTGGGCATGGAATTCCATCCACTGATCCCTTGGTTGGTGGAGAGATTCATATAGAACCCATTGTTGTATCTCACACCGAGGTAAACATTTTAAAAATGTCAGTTTTTAAATACAGGTATGTTCATCGAATCATGCATGTCTAACTACATGAACTCTTGTTAACTATTGGAACCAACCGAGACACCTGGACCATTTCCTGGAGTTGTATCTCCTCATAGGCCATACGTGAACAAGGGTCATGTGTATATGAGGCAGCCTACTCCTAGCAAGAGTCTAGTTATCCATGACCATGGAGCTACTAATACCATGGTAATTTATATCCTTCAATGATATTTCTTGGTTTACTTGAAATCCAGTGCATAAAATGGTTTGTTAATGTTTGATTTGCATGTTTACTGCATCAGGAGCAAGATTTTACTATTGAAAACCTTGCAGGGATGGTTGATGCAGCAGTCAGTGTTGCATCTACAATGGAAACAAGTCACATAGAGGTACAACTATTTCAATATGATCATTACATAGTTTAATATTGTTGGCGTATGTTTATTCATGCATGTCTAACTATTTCAACATTTGGTGATTGTAGCCACCAGCAGCAGGAGCTATTGACAAAGCAGTCAATGTGGTATCTTCAATAAAAATAGGACACGTAGAGGTACAACTATTTGAACATGATCTAGACATAGTTTGTTATTGTTGTCTATTGTTTATTCATGCACATGTCTAACTATTTCAACATTTGGTGATTGTAGCCACCACCACCACCAACAGTTCCTTCCGCGTCTAGTTTGACCATGGATGTGACCATCCTCGATGTTCAACCAATAGCTCCATCTGCTACACAAGTAACGAAATCCCCTTTGTCATAGTCTCTTCCTGAGGTGATATGTCCATTAATGACCATATGTTTCATGCAATGTCCATTAACATGTTGATAATTGTTGAGTTAATTTAGATATGGTATTTTATTGAGCTAATGTATTAGTACATAGTTAGTTGAATTTAACAATTTATAATTAATTTACAGGATCTAGATATGCACACTAGTCCTAGAGTTGTTCCTAGGGGATTAAAGTCGATAAATAACAAGAGGAAGCTTGAGTTTTGATGTGTCTTATGAGAAATGTACATTTTGATACATGTACATGTGCCTTAGATAGTTTTGGATATTTTTGGACATGTGTACTTTTGGAGACATGTACATTGACATTTCACTTACATGTAAATGTGACTTAGATAGTTGTGGATACATGTACTTTTGGTTACTTTTGGATATATATGTACTTTTGGATACTTTTGGATATATATGTACTTTTGGAGACATGTACATTGAAATTTCAGTTATAAATGAATGATACATTTCACTTTGAATTTGTTCTTTGGTTTCGACATGTTCTTTTGGCAATCTATTGTATTGATTTGTGTGGATTATCTATTACTTATGAATGCACTATGTCAAAAGACCAAACTATTATATTTAAAGGTTTCAATGATCTGACTACATGCACACTAATTGGATATCTAATTAGAAATTGTGATTTTGGATGACCATTACAAGTAAAGTCAAAGCTCTTGCTCATGTAATTTAATAAATATAAGTTGAATACAATGTATTTCAAAGTATCAATTAACTCACTACATACACACCAATTGGATATATCTAATTAGAAATTGTGAGTTTGGATGATTAAATTACAAGTTAAGTCAATGCTCAAGTGTAATTTAATAAAACTAAGTGCAATACATGCTTCACATTTCATCAATGACCAACAAAAATATTCAACAAACCTTAGGAACCTAATGACTAATCACTTAGCATTAAAGGAACTACAATAGAATCCAAAGACCGAGAACCAACTTCGTGAATCAACATGATTTGAAGCATAAGTCCACCAGATTTGAAAAAGTTGAGTTGGACTTTAGATTGATTCTGAACTGAGTTGTGACATTATGATAAGATTAGGGTTAGCATTAGGGTTTCCCTGGAAGGGTTATGGCTATTGGCCATGCATGTTAAACAGTAAACCCTAGTTAGGGCTAGGGTTTTCCAAGTTTGGACCTCATTGGCATGAAATGAATTCTCGAAGTTTGGCCCTCATTGGCATGAAATGCATTGTCCCCTACTCAGCGCAACCCTAGTTTCAGAAACAACCATATACGGAGGTCATCGAGAAATGGGCAAGTAGAAGATCCCCCCCCCCATCTAAAATCCCATGTCACAAATCCAAAAGAATAGACGGTACGTCGATCGGAGGCTCGAGCATCGATCTATGGCGAGTTGCAGGTCACCTCTAGATACCATCCAGGGACACTTGGTGGAGTTGTGCCTGGTGCACAAAAACTCTCGCGGAGCCGCAATTTTGAATTCTGTCAACTCTCGCTAGCATGTTTGGGCATGGAAAATATGGCAACACCAACCACATCCCCACCGTCCATGGCTTTCCAAGTTCAGTCCTCATTGCCATGACTGCATTGTCCCCTACTGAGCAAAACCTTAGTTTCATAAACCATCATATACGGAGGTCCTCGGACAATGGACACGCATGAGAGGGACCCCCCTAGCTAAAATCCCATGTCACGAATCCAACGAAATCAATGTTTCATCAATCAGAGGCCCCGACATCAATCTATGGTGAGTTGCAGGTCGCCTCCACATACCATTCAAGGACACTTAGTGGACTTGTGCGTGGTGCATAAAAAACCTCATGGAGATGCAATTTTGAATTCTGTCAACTCCTGCTAGCATGTTTGGGCATGGGAAATATGGCAATGCTGTTAGGATTATTAATCCTCCCTTGTCCAATTTGGTCATATGTCTAAATCGGGAGTCATGTCTAAATCGGGAGTCCATCCAGTCTATTTATAGTCATTAGCACCATTGGGTAAACTTGACCTAATTAGGGCACATGTTTCAGTTACTAAAGTGTGGGGAACACTAATTGAGGCTCACTGCCACTTATTGCACTTGATTGCATAAATTTAGGAGTCTCCTGGATCAATCCCTACAATTTAGGAAGCCACTGGGAGTGTCGAAACCAACCAAGGTCAGTTCACTTCAGTTAATGACTAGTCAAGCTAAGTTAGGAGTCAGTTACATTAAGTTCAAGTCCTCCACATTCAGTTAGCACTAGGTTTACTTTATTGCACACATGTGGGGCACATTTCTCACCTACCACAGTCAGTTAACCATTAGTTAACACTAAATTAACACTTGAGTTGTGTTTTAGAGCTCCGATGAACTCCGGTTATGGTTTAGACAAGGACAGTTAACTACTGGGTCCTCCGATAGTGATTTAGACAAGTCTTGGTTACCTACAGTCAAGTAGAGTCTAATCAATTCGAACTTCCTCATGTGGATTCAAATTGCTTGTGGCTATTAAATACTTTTACTTCATTGTAATTATCATCTGAATTGCTTTTTTTGATTAATGAAAGCATTCACAGGTGCAAGCCTTTTGCAATGTTTCATTCTTCAATTGCTGAGTAAATTGTGAGATCTTCTTTGTGAGTTGTGTATTTGTCTATAGATATATATGCTCAAATTTACATGGTATCAGAGCCTCGACGGACAAGGCACTTCTCCTCCTCAGATCTCCTACTGGATCATTTTTTTTGTTTTGCAGGTACAACTTCGAAATGATTTCATCTCTGATGAGACAAGGTCTAAAGGAACTCTGGACAATATTGGACAGAACCTTTGGAATTGATAGCAGATGGAGCACATCCAGCACCATAAGCATCCTTGATCCAAAAATCTCGGCCTCCACTCTCTCTGATGAATTTATTCAAGATAAAGAAGAATCAGAAGCTTCTACATAGTCAATTTGAATTGAAGACAGTCTCCATGCAGTGACTCCTTCTCCTGATGCTCCGAAAGTTCATGAGATCTCTGATATCTCATCTTCTCATATTGCTGAAACAGAAGAAGACATTCAAATCTCTGATATTGAAGAAAAATTCTTCTGCACTTCCATGCAAACATTCACCGATTATAAGAGTGACACATTCACTCCCCATGATTTAGATTTCCAGCAAAATCCTGCAGGATTGCATGCACCAAAATTCAGAATTTTGAAGAAGAAGAAAGCTGTACATCTATCGTCTCAGTTAACCATTTATTTGAATATGATATTAACCTTATTGGATATGATATGATCTTATTTAAATCTTATCTGATATTTCTTGGTTTAATATATCAAATTTATAATCTTTTAGTACCGCTTGTAGCTGTTCTCATCAATGGTGTGAAGAAACAAGTACCGCAAGTCTCCTACAAAACTGCTGCTGGGGATTTGATTCCATTTCACAGTTTTGGATCTGTTTTAAACCTGTTTATATCTGATTTAATTTCTGATCTGATATTATTTGGTTCATATTTTAAAATCCAAAAGCATTCAGTCATGCTTGTAGCTGCTCTCACCAAATCCAGTGTGAAAAATCAAGTACCGCACTTTCTCTTCAAAACTGCTGATGGATATTTGGTGTTAGTTTCCTCATATGAGGTTGTTGATATTTTATTATGTGATTCATTATCTATTTTAGAATCTATATCATAATATGGAGCTCAAGCATTCGCTCTCAACAGTCCCAGTGCTTCTCTACCATTGATCACATGCTTATCTTCTCACAGAACTAGTAAAGAGGAAGATTTTCTGCATC
>LPNX010832171.1:36052-109000 GCA_001517045.1 Pseudotsuga menziesii
AGTAGTTACCTTACTTTGCTTGATGTAATGGGTGACCTATGGTATTAGTTACTAGGGCCCATAGATTTTCCAAGTTAGCATTCGGGGGGGGTGTTAGGATTATTAATGCTCCCTTGTCCAATTTGGTCATATGTCTAAATCGGGAGTCATGTCTAAATCGGGAGTCCATCCAGTCTATTTATAGTCATTAGCACCATTGGGTAAACTTGACCTAATTGGGGCACATGTTTCAGTTACTAAAGTGTGGGGAACACTAATTGAGGCTCATTGCCACTTATTGCACGTGATTGCATAATTTTAGGAGTCTCCTGGATCAATCCCTACAATTTAGGAAGCCACTGGGAGTGCTGAAACCAACCAAGGTCAGTTCACTTCAGTTAATGACTAGTCAAGCTAAGTTAGGAGCCAGTTACATTCAGTTCAAGTCCTCCACATTCAGTTAGCGCTAGGTTTACTTTACTGCACACATGTGGGTCACATTTCTCACCTACCACAGTCATTTAACCATTAGTCAACACTAAATTAACACTTGAGTTGTGTTTTAGAGCTTCGATGAACTTCGGTTATGGTTTAGACAAGGACAGTTAACTACTGGGTCCTCCGATAGTGATTTAGACAAGTCTTGGTTACCTATAGTCAAGTAGAGTCTAATCAATTCGAACTTCCTCATGTCGATTCGAATTGCTTGTGGCTATTAAATCCTTTTACTTCATTGTAATTATCATCTGAATTACTTTTTTTGATTAATGAAAGCATTCACAGCTGCAAGCCTTTTGCACTGTTTCATTCTTCAATTGTTGAGTAAATTGTGAGATCTTCTTTGTGAGTTGTGTATTTGTCTACAGATCTATATGCTCAAATTTACAAATGCCAACTGCATCCCCACCATCCATGGATTTGCATGTTTGGCCCTCATTGGCGTGATTGCATTTTCCCCTACTGAGCGAAACCTAGTTTCAGAAACCATTGTATAGAGTGGTCACGAGGAAATGGATAGGTGGGAGAGGGGCCCGCCTAGATAAAACCCCACATCATAAATCCAATGGAATTGAAGGTTCATCAATCGAAGGCCCGAGCATCGATATATGGCGAGTTGTGGGTCACCTCCAGATACCGTTCAGGGACACTTGGTGGACTTGTGCCTAGTGCGCAAAAACCTCACGGAGCTGCAATTTTGAATAACGTCAAATCTTGCTAGCATGTTTTGGCATGGGAAATATGGCAACGCTAACTGCATCCCCATCGTTTGTGGATTTCCAATTTTGTCCCTCATTGGTGTGACTATATTGTCCCCTACTATGCGAACCTGCTTATAATGATGAAGATGATGCTTATGATGATGGTCATGGTGATGAAGATGATGATGATGAACATCATGATGATGCTTATAATGATGAACATGATGATGGTGATGTTGATGAACATGATGATGGTACTGTTGATGATGAACATGATGATCATGATCATGATCATGATCATGATGATCATGATTATGATGATGATGATGATGATGACATCGTCGATGATGACGATGATTTTAATGATGATGTCGACAACGACGACAACGATGACAACGCTGATGATGATGATCATGGTGAAGAAGATGATGATGATGATCGATGATGATAATGATCATGATGATGAAGATGATGATGATCAACATGATGATGATGATGATGATGGTTATGATGATGATGATGATGATGATGATTATGATGATGTTGACTATGATGATGATTATGATGGTCATGATCATGATTATGATGATTATGATGATGATGATGAGGGTCATGATGATGATGATGAGGATGATCATGATCATGATGATTATGATGATAATGATGAGGGTCATGATGGTGGAGACGATGATGATGATCAACATGATGATGATGATGATGATGATTATGGTGCTTATGATGATGATGATGATTATGATGAGTATGATGATGACTATGATTATGATGATGATGATGATGATGATGATGATGATGATGATGTTCATGATGATGAAGACAGTGACGATCGACATGATGATGATGATGATGATGATGAAGATGGTGATGAATTTTATCAACATGATGAAGATGATGGTGATGATGATGATGATGATTATGAAAATGATGATGAAGATGATGAGGATGA
The DNA here is from genome assembly GCA_001517045.1 of Pseudotsuga menziesii. NCBI lineage: Eukaryota > Viridiplantae > Streptophyta > Pinopsida > Pinales > Pinaceae > Pseudotsuga > Pseudotsuga menziesii. Next base: position 38,195 of record LPNX010832171.1, read on the forward strand.
AGATGATGATAATGATCATGATGAAGATGAAGATGATGATGATGTCGACAATGATGATGATGATGGTCATGTTGATGATGATGATGATGATGAGGGTTATGATGATGCTAATGAAGAAGAAGAAGATGATGATGATGACCATCATGATGATGAACATTGTGATAATGATGATGATGATGATGATGATGATGATTATGATAATGATGATGATGGTCATGATGATGATGATGGTGATTATGATGATGATGATGATGCCAATGTTGATGAACATCATGATGATGAAGATGATGATGATGAAGATGATGATGATGAAGACGATGGTGATCAACATGATGATGATGATGATGATGATGAGGGTCATGATGGTGTGGATGATGATGATGAAGATACATGTGGCTTACTCACTATCCCTCTATAACTTACTCACTAGCCCTCCTTGCCTTTGTGCATGATGATCATGATGATGAATACGATGATGATGAACATAATGATGATGATGATAATTATCATGATGATCATGATCATGATGATGAAGTCGATGATGATCAACATGATGATGAGGATGAACACGATGATGATGATGATGATTAACATGATGATGATGAAGAAGAAGATGACGATTATGATGATTATTGTGATGATTAAGACGATAATGATCAACATGATGATGATGATGATGAAGATGATGGTGATGATGATGATGAACATCATGGTGATGAATACAATGATGATGATGATGATGATGATGAGGGTCGTGATGATGATGATGATCAGCATGATGATGATGATGAACATGATGACGACGACGACGATGATGATGATGATGATGATTATGATGATCACCATGATGATGAAGACAGTGATGGTGAACATCATGATAATGAGGATGATGGTGATAATGTTCATGATGATGAAGACGATGACAATCACCATGATGATGATGATGATGAATATTGTGATGAAGATGATCAACATGATGAAGATGATATTGATTATGGTGACACCATCCATCTCTCTCTCTCTCTCTCTCTCTCTCTCTCTCTCTCTCTCTCTCTCTCTATCTATCTACATGTGTGAACCTGCACCTTTCTCTCCTTGTATTTTTTCCCCCGTCACCCCTCCCACACATACACCTCCTATCGCTCCCTCAATATATTTTTCATTCACTCTATCTTCATCCCTCCCTCCGCCCCTTCCTCCCTCTCTATCTTATTATTTCTCACACTCTCTCCATGTCTCTCTCTCTCTCTCTCTCTCGTCTTCTATGTTTTCAACTTATCCCTTATCCTTAACCCCCTACCTCATTATGAACCCTATTATATGTTTTATCACATCTCATTCCCATCTCTTCAATTTACCCCTCCTTCGTCTCTCTCCTCCAACACATCCTATTCCTCCTCTAATACTCCATATCCAATTCTCCATTCACCAATCCTCTCTCTCATCAAACCATCACCCACTTCCTCCCCTTCACCTTATCCCCCTTTCTCCACTCAAATTTACAACATCTCGCTAGGACCTTGATCATTCCCAGCCCCCTCTCAACTATTAACCATCCCCAATTGAACTTCCAACATCTCCCTAGGCCCTTGGCCCTTCCCCACCCCCTCTAAACTATTATCCATACATTTGATATATTACACATAGTGCTAGATTTCTAGCTCTACAACACACGTTCACATCTTCTGGTTACATAACACGCTTGCATCTTTTACTTATATAACGTGCACACATTTTATAGCTATATAACGTGCTCACATTTTGTATTTATATAATGCATGCGTGTTTATAAATTCTACAAAATGGGAAATGTAATTTGAATTTAAACATGCCAATTCACTTGCTTGCATGTCACCAATAGTCCTATATGTATGGTTTGGAATTTGCTTTGGTAATACCAAACCTATGCTATGGTACATGATAAACCATAGCTAATTAGGCATTTCCCCCATTTTCTGAAGAAGTCGTTGTTTACACACTTGTTACACTATGCTACACAAAGTCAATTTTGACAAAATCTTAAACATAAATAGCATTTTTTCTGCAGATTCTAAATATGTAATTTTTATTAAAAAATATTATATTTTCCTATTTGTTTTCAATTTCTATTGTGGCATAACTCCTTAACTCAAAATACATGTCATTGGTGTTATTCCCATAACTTTTTCAATTCATAATCGTCTTAAAAAACAATTATATGGTGCATTAGAAGACACTAACCTCTACATTCTATAAAAAACCCATTTCATGATTATTTCATTATGAGCTTCAAAGGCTGCACTCACAAAATACATACCATTTTCGAGGAATGATCACTTAGATAATTATAAAAACAATTAAAAATTACTAATTTTATTTTCAAAAAATAGCACTGCACTAGTGTTATATGTTCTGTACATTCCTGCAAAGTTTTGTATCACGAAAGCATCATTTAGGACCTCAAAGGTTGCACCCACAAAAACATATACCTTATGATTTGCCTGAAAAAAATAAAGTGACTATTAGAAAAAATGAAATTTGACATAGTTATAAAAAATGTCAATACACAAACCTTATTTATTTGGAAACATGATTCAATTTCCTACATTTAATCTTTTTTACGCAAAGCAAGATATTTTGTGTACGTATCTCAAAAAAAACAATTAAGTTGAGGGATTGCTGATTTTTCAGTTTTCAATTGCATCTAATGTGCCAAAAGTGACCCTCATTATCTTGCACTATCCCAATGTTCCTCATGTAAATGTTGGACATAAAAAATAAAATTTTTAATTATCCTCCCAAATAAATGTCAACCACAAAAACAACCTAATATGGTAGAGATGCTATAATAGTCCTACCTAACAAAACAAAAAAAAATAAAAATTAATCATCAAGCAAAAAGAATTTCCATGAGAAAAACAACACAATATGGAGATGTTGTAAATACAACCCTAGATCCAAATCCCTTAAAGATCTATCAGGAGTCGAGAGGGATCAAATCTCTCGAGGTGCAAACATCTTCTTAGGTATTGCAATCAAGGAGCTACTTGATTGCGTTCAAGGATCTATTAGAGAAGAGGTTTGCACCTCGGGATATTTGATCCCTCTCAATGCTTGATAGAGCCTAGGATTTGGATTTTGGATGGTTCCATTCATGTGTAGTGACACAAAACTGGAGTTTGATAAGCATTCAAAGGAACTTGGATTGATAAGCTAGAATTTGGATCTAGGCTTGTTTTCTCCCTACCACATCGGGTAGGGAGAAAACAATTTACATGCTTGCTAGGTTAATAATGATTTTATCGTGACCACATAGTAGAAGAATTGGTTTCATATTACACCAAAACAGTCCAATGAACACTGTAACACAGAGAAGAATGAGAACAATTCTTTGGAGTGTGATACCTAGAACAAACCATCATTTTTCTCTGAATGCTTGGCCACATATGGGCACCATTCCCATGGCTAACCCAGATATGATAGAATAACCTATTATATTGGTGAAACCATGGAAATCTAATCCAATCCTAGCTCCAATTAAGTTAAAAAGAATATATGCACCTCACTGTAGCTAGGGTTTTCACCCTAGCTTGTGCTGATGAGCACCTACTAAGGAATCTGGAATCCTTAGTAGCAGTTCAATGATGTAAACAAAAATAAACTGAAACAAAAAACTAAGCTAAAGCAGTGGAAAGTAAATAATAGTAAAGAAATGAAGCAAAAACAGTGAAGAAATGTATAATGGTGTTTTTATTGATATTACCTCCGATGAGGAGGTTGGTGGAGTCCGTTGCGCTGGTCCGATGTCGGTGGCTTCGAGCTCCAAGCTGCTTCTTTTCCTTTTCCAGTGGTGGAAATGGGCCAAAAGGGTTCTCAATGGCGAAAGTAGCTTGATGGTAAGCTAGGGTTTCGAGAATAATTTCGGCAGAGGCAGGATGCTTATGAATGTGGATGTGAAATGAGGGGTCTCCCCCACTTATTTATAGTTTTTTGGTGGTGGAGTGCTGGCCCATGGTTTTGGAAACCATATGGTTTAGGGCAGCTTGTTTAGGGTTTTTCCTCCTTTTCCTCATTATTTTATATTTTTTCTTCCCTTTTGGGGATTTTGCTATTTTTAGAGGAATTTTGGACATTTTTGGAGGAAAAAGGGGGTTTTGGGGCCTTTTGGAGGCATTTTAGGCCTTTTGGAGGCTTTTTAGATGGTTTTATGGACTTTTAGAGGCATTTTAGGCCTTTCGGAGGCTTTTTAGTGGGATTTTCAGGGAATTATGGTAGGCAGATAGACAAATGAGCCATGTAATGGGGTAGATGAGGTAGTTAACCTTTTTTTGGTGTTAACACTCACATTTTTAGGTAAAATTATAATTAAATTGAAAATAATGAATTCAGAATTTAAAGTATAATAATGAATTCAAAATTTGAGCATATCTTAATTTTGTTTCATTATGATTCACAGATGGACGGTACAATGCTCATGGAAAAACAATCTTGGGAAATGAAGGCATTGATTAGTGTTTGAAATAATATATATATTTTATATTTTATAAAAAAATTTAGGAGTATTTTATTTTTTATTTTCTCTATTTTAATTGAAATTTGGTAAAACTAAATTTAACAAACCTCCTTGAGTGCAATTTACCATGGGTTGTTTAGGAGGCCGTGCACATGGTTTGAAAACCATATGCAAGGCCAACATATTTTTGGTGATAATTGCATGGCATCAAATTTTTCATTGATATTACATGTGTGGGGAATATATCCTTCTAAGCTTAGTATTTTTACTTTTTGTAATGAAATAATACCTGTTAAATACCTGGACACAATTAACAATGGCAATCTCTAAAGTAGATAACATGATAATAAATTAAAATAATAAGCTATCCTCATTAGAGGGATCAAACCCACTAAGTGATTAGAGAGATTAGCCTACCATCGTTCTCAAGAGTGAAATGTGCAATTAATTTTTCTCAATATCTATGTAGGAGTTAGAGGGATTAGAAGAATTAGAGGAATTAATTCAATTAAAAGTAAATAAAATTTTAAAGTTTGAAATATATTAAAAATTTGAAATATAATAACATATTAAATTTAAATGGAATATTTTTAAAAACCTCAATTGACTTAAAAAAAAGGTTATTGAATAATTTGAAACTTGTTTTTCAATTTTAATATCTTCCTTATTCATATTAGTTATTAATATCTTATAAAATAGCATACCTTTAAAACTCAATATTGATCTATTATTATAATGACATATGATATATAATAATAAGATTCGATTCAAGTGTATGTTGTTCCTAAGTTTTATGTTTAACAGTTATACATAAGCATAAGCATTAGCTTCGCTAATAAACATAAAAATCAATTCCATGAATAAGTGCAATTGTATCTTTTTCCATTTTAATCATTCAATCACAAGATGTATTTATCAATTTATCCTTACCTTTAACTAACAATATTGATGACATTCTAAGGTTTATGATACCGAAATTTCATGAAGAAGTGCAATGGTATCTTTTTCTAGTCTAATCATTCAGCCACAAGATGTATTTATCAATTTATCCTTACCTTTAACTAACAATATTGAGGACATTATGAGGTTTATGTACCAAGTATGAGTCTCTAGGATAAAGGGGCTCACATGATAAATCTATATTTAAATATTCAATTGCAGTGTATTTGTGATGTTAACAGACATGTCGAGCTAAGCTAAAGCAATAAAAGGTAAATTTTTAGATTAAAAATAAATAAATAAATAATGGATTATTACATTTATTTATATTTGTCATATATAAAAGTAAGTCTAGTAAGAGAAAAAAAGAGAAATCAAAATTCAAAAACCATAGTAGGTAACATAATCCATTCATTTGCATTTGAAGTATGCACGTGAATTCCCAAATCTGCTTACATTCTAGCAATGTTTATGAAGAGGACATTGGAGGAACAATGAATCCACAAACAATGTAAAATTTTCAAAATATTTCCATATCGGAAAGCATTTTTTGTGTGTTTAAAGGCAGTTTTTTTAGTCTTCAAAATTGTTTGTGCATTTGATTAAGCAAAGTAATTGCCAAATAATGATAGTTTTTCCTTGTCCTGTATATGATGAAGATAAAATTGTTCAGAGTAACTATAACTGAATAATTAATATATGGCCATACAATTGCAAGGATGGAAACAATAACTTATTTCAATATATTTTTTCATGTTCCATGATATGGACTAACAATTTGGAAATGAGGGGTCCATTTCCAAATTCTGCAACCTGAAATTTATTTGTTGTTAGCACAGGGATGAACAAAAAATTAGAGAAGCTGAAAAATGAGGGGAGTGGCTTTGATGGTCCCTTATTGATAGGTGAATCCATGGATTTGTACATTTACATGAGGAACTTTACATAATGTTACGCAATCTTCGTCATAATAAAAAATCATAACTAAATAGAAGTAAATGTTTATAGACGGCATTTACATGAGGAACATTACATAAAGTTACGACATCTCTCTCATAATCATAAATCATAAGTAAATAGAAGTAAATATTTATAGCCCTCATTTACATGAGGAACTTTACATAACCTTAGAACATCTCCCTCATAATTAGAAATCATAAGTAAATAGAAGTAAATATTTATAGCCGACATTTACATGAGGAACGTTGCATAACCTTACAACATCTCCCTCATAATAAGTAAATAAAAGTAAATATTTATAGCAGACATTTACATGACATTTCCATGAGGAACGTTACATAATGCTACAACATCTTCCTCATAATATTTATAGCCTACATTTACATGAGGAACGTTGCATTACAAGATACTGGACTATAGAGTGCCTCTCGACCTATAGAGTGCCTCTCGACGCAATTATATGTCGACCTTATATAAAAAGATGTATTGATCCCTCTCAAGACTTGATAAAATCTAAAATTTAAATCTATGCTGATTTACAAAATTATGAAAAACTTGAAAAATAAAAAAAAATATTTCATTTCAATAAAAAAAACATAACTAAAAAATTATCCAAAAGTTCAAATCAATCTTCTATAATAGTCCCATGTAAAAATGATAAACAACTAGATATTACAATTTACAATATATCTAGTTTCCCTAGTGTAACAAGACCATTTCCAAGGATTAATAATATGACCCATGTAAAAATAATAAACAACTAGATATTAAAGTGAACAATAAATCTAATTTCTCAAATGTAACAAGACCATTTACAAGGATTTATAATGTGGCCCTACCTAACTTCCTTACCTTGAAAAATAATGACCGATCATATTCATTACGTGAAGAAGTTATGAAAACTAAGATATCAAGAATTACTATCATTCATCCCATTAACAAAATGGAGCCATTTAATTTTTTTAATTTCAAATTATTTACTCATTTTAAATTAAATATTTTTTAAATTTAGAATGTTTTATTAATGTCAAATTTATTAATTTATAGATTCATAAAGTTTATTTTTAATTTTAATTTAAGTATTCCTTTTCAAATTACTATTAACAAATAATATCACCGGTCTAAGTGTCGCCCCGATCTTTGGCTTCTGTGTGGCTAAAGATATTTCACTGGGTCTTTTCACTGGTCTTTCCATAGATTCAGTGAGATGAGCTTATTGCTCCGGAAATGAAAGTAATTATGGGGGTGGGGGCAAGTCCATCGCATGGACTCCTATAATCTTTCGAGCAGGGGCGACCTGGGGTGGAAATAACGTCTAAATGCTTCAAGTGAAACAGGAACGTTCTTAATGCTATTATATCTGAGAAAGACTTTCAGATAGATAGGGAGGAAGTCTGGGATTACTAATGTGATTAATTTAAACATAACCTTGCTTAATTTGAGTAATACTATTAATATTAAGAGTGTAAGAGACTGTACAGTACTATTGAAAGCCTTTTACGATTCAGAAACAGACTTTTTAATGTGATGTCACTAAACAGTACCAAGCCTTTCAATAAAATGAAAGGTTTGGTACTGTTCAGTTAAAGGGAGTATGTTGTGCCTCTCCTTTTAGTCTTGCACGAATCAATAAGCTTTCTTTAGCGTTCAAGCAAAGGTATGGCATTGACAAGTTCGGTTCAGTAATAACTATCTGTGATTAATCTAAAAATAATCTTGCTTAATTCTAGTAATACTATTAATGTTAAGAGTGTAAGAAACTGTAGGCTTTTACGATTCAGAAACAGACTTTTTAATGTGATGTCACTAAACAGTACCAAGCCTTTCAATAAAATGAAAGGTTTGGTACTGTTCAGTTAAATGGAGTATGTCTTGAAAGGTTTGGTACTGTTCAGTTAAATGGAGTATGTCTTGCCTCTCCTTTTAGCGTTCAAGCAAAGGTATGGTATTGACAAGTTGGGTTTAGTAATAAGTATCTTTTAAGTTAATCAATTATAGCTATGAGAAAACTAATTTCCTAGTCTTTTACGTAGCAAAGGGTTCTATTCAGAAAAAGAGTTGTCCTGTTTCTATTTTTTTTTTTTTTTTTTCACGCTCTTTTTCTAATAACCCACAAAACATGGACACCACTTAAAATTCAGCCATACTTAAATAACATTAATATAACCAGTACAAAAATACTTAAAATCATTTTTATCAACCATTTTTTTATAATTTTATGAATTAAAAAATAAAAAATGATAATATAAAACTCATTGGAGAATGAAGCAATTCAAATTTCAATCTGAACTCTAATCAATCATGGTTCTTATCATTGAATAGCAAGCCCTCATTGAATTCCCGGCTATTTATCTTGTGTCTAAACGTTAACGTCCTCAAATTTCATTCACACTCATCCATTGTTATTGAGAGAACTAAAAAAATTCAGGATGATAGTAGAAACCAATAGCAATCTGTATGAACGAAGAGAGGCTATAATGCAATATTATTATTAAATCTGCTTTGCTTATTCCAGATCAGAGAAACTGCAATATCTCATCTGATTTTATGAATGAATACAAATGTTTTATGAAAGAATACAAATGCAGACAAGAGTTAATGAACAGATCACCAACTGAATACCAGCACAGAAGAATAACTCGGTCACAATTGAATACTATTGCTGTGAAACTCTACTAGGAAACGAAATCTACACCATGAATACGACGACAGTCGAAGCAACCACAAGTGCCCTCCAAACGCCTGCTACGAAGTTCCTCATGGCGCCATTCTGCAATTACAGTACAAGGCATAATTCATTAGATGATCATAACTACACAGTTATTAGAAAATGGTTAATGGGTGAAATAGAGGAAGCCAGAGAGAGTATACCCACCGGTGAATCGGGTGCAGCGGCGGGGGCGGGGAAATCTTCGGAGGAAGAGGGCTCGGGAGAAAGGGGAGGGGCTGGTGGGCTCAATACAGGAGCCGGGGCGGGAGCATGACGTCGAGTACCATGGCGTTTCTTGTTCTTCTTCGGATTTTTCTTCTTCTTGTGCTTTGCCGGGGCGGGTGCTGGAGTCGGAGCCTCCTCCACAGCCGGTGCCGGAGCTTCTATTGCCTTTTTGTGATTGGGAGGAGCCGGGGCTGGAGCCTCTACGTGTGTTTTGTTCTTTGAGCTTGCTGGAGCAGGAGCCACTGTGGGGTTTTCGTGTTTCGGAGGCGCCGGAGCCGGAGCTTTTGCAGTCTTTTTATGTTTCGTAGGAGCCGGAGCCTCTACTGGCGGGGTAACCGATGGAGCCTCGGCTGGCGGCGAAGAAACAGGCGCGGCCGGGTCAGAAGCAGACGGAGCTTTGGAAGGAGCGGACACGGGGGATTTCTTGGGTGGTCCAGATTTTGGCGGCGGCGGCAACACGGGCTTCACGGCAGGAGCAGGAGGGGATTTCGGTGGTGACTTTGCAAGGGCGTCAGATGGTAGAGAGGCTGAGCTTTGAGGCGGCGGAACAGAGGTGGGAGCTTCAGCAGGAGGAGCTTTGGAAGTGGGTGGCGCGGTTGCTGCCACTGATGTCGTCGAGTTTTTAGCTGCTGCCAAGGCCACGCCCACAATGCCAGTCTCCTTTGCTCTGGAACAAGTAGCTTGAATGCATAACCATACAAGAACGACAAAATACAATTTGCTGTTGAACCCCATCCTCGTTAATCAACCTGCAACCACAAAACAAAACACATGAGCTTCAGAACCACCCGATCCAAAGTTGAAATCCCATAAAATCATCTGCATTGTCATTGAAATGATGATGTCGGCCAAGAGCAGATCTAGCGTTAAGCAATATGGGCAAACAGATAAAGGGCAATAACAACAATAAATCACACATATACAACATACCTCTTTATAAGGGAAGTAATGCAATTATGCAGGCGACAGTGAATCACTGGAAATTCTAAGTTCCAGAGACTATATCGCCTTCTGCTGCCCCTCTCTCTCAGAATGCAACCTTAATGAAGGATGTAGGCTGTGGCATTGATAATATATATGAATGGGTTGGATCAATGCCATTCATATCAAAGCAAATAACAGAAAATGAGGGAATGCCAGTTGGTATCCAAGGACGTGAAAAGATTGTTTGAGCTTATATCGATGGCTGATTTTTTTTTGGAGCAAAGCCAACATGTGATTCTGTTTTTTACTAATTAGATGAAGAAAATAGGAATCAAAATAAGAATAGCCAAGTGCCTAGTTTTCATCTATTCATGTGTACTTTGAAATAAAAATGGCCACCATTCACATTTCACATGTTTCTTATCGAATCTAATGCATATTTATTGGGGAGAGAGTTTGCATGTTCATATTCCAATGGCAAGTCTAAAGTCAATTTCCAAGTTTCACCCACCGAAATCTGGAGGCAATTCCCAAGTAATGACAGTAGGGAGGAAGAATTCCAGTCAGTTAGAATGTGCAATTGAGATAAGTATACCGTCGTTTATTGTGATGTGAGGTGGTGTAATTCCATGGAACTTGAACCGTTAGTAATGGTGAGGTGGTCAAACTGCATGGTTTCTTGTGATGTGGGGGCGCGGACAGCTCGAAACAAAACAAAAATTAGTTTAGAATAAAAAAGTGAACGTTCAAATGGTTTTGGGCCATCAACAATTTCTTGAACGTTTAATATTGGAACACCGACCCCTCGACACAAACCGTCTTCCCTGAGAAACAGAGCATTAAAAGAAAAAGTAAACATTAGAAGAAAAAGTAAACATTGGAAGGGGATTAACAAACGTTAATTGGTTTGCTTTTTATTTTAATTTTAGATATACTTAATTTCAAGGTCTTATTTTTGTAGGTAAAAGAAAAATGTAAACATTGGAACAGATTAAGAAACTCTAATGTGTTAGTTTTTTATTTTTATTTTAAATATACTTAATATTTTTATTGTTTAAGTTTTTAAACATTAATGAATTTAAATATAAAATTGAAAAATATTTAGTTATAAAAATGAAAATATTGAATTTAAGATAATAGTTAAATTTAAGACAATAGTTTAAAATAAGACAATACACAATTTGTTTTTTTTGTGACAATTTAAAAAAATATTGTGTGAAATATTGTTTATTATTATGTGAAATATTGGAATTGAATCATCAATATTTTGCTTTCCATTAAGCTAGTGCCCTTAAAACAATTAAAAAGAATATGTATATTTTTCTCTAAAATCTAAAAGAAGTGTCATGACAACTAATTACACCTTAAAGAAATGTCATGATTAATATAGGAACAACAACATATCGAAATAAAATAACCACATTTTGTTGAAAAATAAGTGCACTTTTACCATACATATGAGTAGAAAGTCCATCACTATTAGTTTAATTTGGACTTGGTTTTGGAGGGTGCAACTCATTTTAATTTGATAGTATTAGCAAAAGAATGCATAGTATGGCTATACTTTTAATATTTAAAATTAAAATTCCAACCAATCAACTCACAAATAAGATTGAAGAATAACTTCTCCTTTTTATTTCAAAATTAGAAACTCTAAAGTATATAGGAAAAAGAAACCTACATCCTAGGGAATTCAATTGTGAAGAAGAAAAACGTAATAATTTAATATAGTGCATTAAACTACTGATCATGTTTATATAAAATTTACAATGCCCTTTGTCAAAATAAAATCTAAATATATTATTACTACTTTAAGGTACTTCATTTAGTCAATAAAACCTCTTCTTATGCTACATTTTTTTTTAAATTATGCGAAGACAATTTTAACTTTAATGATAAATTGAGAATGTAATTGAACATAGAAGTGATTACTAAGAGTTTAAGGTTACTAGCAATTTAATAAACATAGTCATATGACAGGTTAAACTTTGGCGTAGTAAATAAACAATCACTTCCATTAATAAACTTCATTTCTACGATGAAATACATTAAATCCTTTTATAGAGTAAGACATAAGAATCATATATGGATCACTTCAAACACAAGCTTGAAAACTGAAAACCTTTAGGTGATTATATCTTTTGCAAAAGTTAAGCAAGCAATGTAAATGTTATTTTGTATTTTGAACCCTTGAATTTGATTCAATCTAAAGAAAGTCTCACTACCAAAAGGATCACTCCTAGCATCATTATATAAATCATCTATTATTATTGAGAGGAGGTGGAAACACGGTTATTGAGAGAATTAAACTATTGTTGCAATAATAGTGAAAAATTACTATTAGAGTGTTGCATTATGTAAATAATAACATGAAAAATAGTCAAATAGTTCTCATTGTTATATAATGACCAAAGGGACCATCCCTTCTTACTAAAGACTCCTTGTACATTCCCATTTTAGATGCAACACTCCCTCCCTGATCGTAACAATTACATGGAAATGTCATATCTTTCTTGGGTTGGTTGTTGGTTACCTTACTTTCCACTTTTACCTTCTCTATACTCACTTTTACCCATTCAGAGTTCAAACGCATTTCCTATTCTATATTCCCTTTACTATAATGGTTGGCTTATCCCACTTAAATGGCTTCAAAGAAACCCTATATGCTTAACCTAAAACTACACCCAGCTGTGGACCTCAAAATGAAACCAACCATGGCCCTACACCTTGACCATCTAATGCTACATAACCTCAACTTAACCGAACTATTTAAGAATACAAATGCTTGTTGTCGATCACGACACTCCCACATTTTAGCCACTTATCATGACGGAGAATCCTATCGTGTTTGTATCTACTCCATTCAAATTGTAATTAATAAGAAGCAATTTCCTAACAGCTATTTATTTAATGGCACATACAAAGACGCAGTTTCCTTCATGCCCCTAAAATATGCAGTTGGGTTGCTTAAGTGTAGATCCTAGTTGTGTACTGTTTAAAAACCCGACAATATTCCAAGTTTTCTTCAACCTTTCGTCAATGTACAAGGTTGTTCATTTATTTTGATATTTCTATTTCACTTGTAAATAAATGCTCACAACCCATATCTAGGCATACTTCGTGTTTATTAGACCACGCCCATCCAATCATTGCAATTGTAAGAGGGTCCAACATACTTCATCAATTTTGTACATCTTCCATAACCAAAATTTATGTCATCCATGCAAAACAACTCCAATCCATGTAATGACGATGATGCAATTCTATATATTCTCTCATTCACATAAAAATCATTGTTGACTTGAGAAAGGTCCTTAGTTACCCATTATTTCACTAGATTTTTGTACTTTAAGGGCACCTCGATTTCCCTTATTGTCTCATAATCATATGAACATGACCCCCTGTCATGCGAGAAAAAATTACATGTGTTTATTGAATTTTCTTCTGATCTTGTGACATCTAGTTAATCTAGCCCTTGTAGACCTACTAGATGTATCACTTTCCTCTATCCTTCCTAAGATCTCCTTGCTCGAGGAATACATGTCTGACAAATAGCTGTGTGGTTCTATGTGCACCATTTCCAAAATAAACAAAACTTGGATAAAATCATAAGCATGACATAATACTGATATCATTATCTTGAATAATATCGATAATTCCCTAGTATAACAGTTCATCAAATAGTCCTTTAACAAGAGATAGATATCAAGTGGCTCCATAGCTAATGCTTAAGCCAATTTATCTCAAAATACAAACTACATTTTGGACAAAGTTTGTAGGTGTATCTTTTTAAATTTATTTTGTTTCCTCACCAAAAATATTAAAGTACGATTTGATAGATCTCAATATATATAATAAAATCATTTTCTATTATTCTGTTATTTTTTTTCTTCATAAGAGGTGTTCCTTGATATTCAATAGTGAATCAAAGGTAACTTGTACATAGTATTGACAATAATTCATTCTAGATGCGAGTGGAGATAAGTATCAACAACTTTCCCAAGGCAAGCGACGGTGTAATAACGCAGAAATTCATAAAAATTTAAAATATTTCATGTAACATAAAATGTTCAAGGATGTCACTGTCTATGAATCAATAACTACTAGCGGTTACTCAAATGGTAGTAATTAGAATTGAGCATTGTAATTCTATAGTTCTATATAATTTATTTTTTTATCTTGAAGTACCATGTTATGGATGTTAAATTCAATAGTTTATGTTTAGAAAGGGCAGGAAAGAAAACTACATCTGAATCTAATGCTAAGTGTGTTATTACTATTTTATGTAAAGTAGGAAAGAACCTTAGATGAGATCGAGGCTTACTTAGCTTACAGCTAATGCAGTGAAGTGATGCTTCTTTTACAGGTTCTAAACAGGTAAGCACTTTTGTTAGCAGTAAATTCTAGATCAGGAATAACACTCAACTAGCATAGGATAAAATGCTAGTTAAATTGTTTATTTTGTAGATTGTCCTTGTAAAAGGTATTGTTGGTATTTCTATTGTTACAAATCTGCATGAATGTTTGTAATAACACTAATGGAAAGGAATGGGTTTAGTTCAGTTATGTTTATTGCGAGAGTACTTGTTCCACTAATCATCCTCCTTGTGTTTTTAGTTATAGACTTGTGTTACATGTTTAAATGGTCTATATTAAGGACAATTCTACTTCTGCCATTAAGAGCATAGTGGCCTAAGAATTCTATAAACTATAAGATATGTTAAACTTATTTGCGACCAAAACTAAATATTTAACGCTAGTGTTGGTATAAGTACTGCTTATGTTTATTCAAGTTCTTTCCAAAACTTTAATTATTCTACTTAATGATCCTCCTTGATCAGGTAATTGTTTTTAATTTTTTTTGTATAAGAAATCTCATTTTATATGAATTTTGATTGACGAAGCATATATTTGAAGTTTAAATCCATGCTTACACTAAATCCTAGCTCAAGGATCTCTATGGTTAAATATTTCTATATAATATTGGTTAATTCTCTATTGTTTGTACCTTACTATACGAATAGAAACATTATAAAAAAAATGAGAACATAAATATACAAAAGTTAAAGTTTTGAGCTATGAAAAAGATCCTAGTCTTTCGGGATTACTTCCCCATTGATGTTTTGGTTTATTAAACAAACTCAAGCATAAGATAAGAAAAACATGAAAACAAAACCTATGATAAGGTTTTGACTTTTAACACAATGATTTGTACACATTTAAGTGAGGCTTTTGAACTATAGCATGAAACCCATAATTTGCAAAACATTTGAGGGACACGTGGTTGATGTTCAATGATTAGGTTTTGTTGACCTCATGTTTCCATATAAACTTGTCCCAAACCCTAAAATCATATTTTTTTTTTGGTCTTGGCTGTGGAGTGGTCGAGCTATAAGCTCATGGTGCAAGGCTTGTTGTCAAACCTCCACTCATTTTCCTGCAGGCCTTCGTGAGCCATAATAAGCTGGTGTGGAAGGACTGAGTATGAATCTTACTGCTATCATGAGGTGGTTTTGATTGTCAATAAAGAGTGTTAAAGGTTGGGATGTATTCCCCATTGTTTGTTTTACTATGATATTTTGTTTACTATGGGTGATTTTAACCATGCACAGTGTGAAGAGAGTTGCTGATGGAATGAGTTAAGTTCTTTTTTTACTGATTGTTTCTTCTAGTGGGTTTTATTCTCACCTCGTCATGGCTTGGGGTTTCATATTGGAAAAATGCGAACTGCATTTTCTCTTGTCAGTGTTCCAAACCCACTCTTGGTATTAAAAAAGGAGGCTCGGGTTGGCTTTCCACGTTCAAATAGTTGCAAAAGTCTCTAAGGTAAGAACCAAAATTTATTTTAAAGTCTTTTTGCATAATTTAGAATTATTATTTTATAAACTACGTGTATCTAATAAAACTGGGGTTTTCTCTATGCAGGCTCTCAAGACTCGAGCTTGGTTTTGAAAAACTCCACCAACAGGCTTCCATGATGGTGTCCACCTCGGTAAGCCTCGCTTTCACTTGGGATTCTCCTGCATGAGTTGTATGGTGGATTAAGATGTTACTTCCATGTGTTGTTGGTTACCTGTTCGATCATGGTTACTAGATACTCTGTTTGATTTTTGATGCCTTATTGGTTGTTTTGTAGTGAAGGGATTTGAGGCTTCCAAACCTATGATTTACTGCATTAATTTTTTAGCCTCTTCGGCCAAGGTTAAATTAGAAAATGCTATTTGGTACTGGCTTAAAGTCATGGCTTTTACTGATAGGCCATTGGGTCGTTATATGAGGGCTTGTTTAGGGTTTTTAAAGAAAACTTAATGGTTGTTCTTGCATCACTTCTTTTTTTTTAAAGGGCTTTCATAGCTGAAATAGATGGTTGTTTTCTTTTTGGTGAACTCTTTTTGTATAAAGATACTTTTACTTAGGCTTTTAATCCTTGACTGATGATGTAAAAAGGTCGTAGGCCAAAACTATGTCTGTTCAGTTTGTTTTTAATATTAAAAGAATTATTATAGCTTAAAGTTGAATCAATACTATCTCTGTTTGGTTAATATTTGTATACTGTTTTTATACTAGCTATGCTTATTGTTAAATATTTTTGAGGATTTAGGTTAAGTGGATTATTAGTTAAATTTGTTTTCTTCGAGATGATTTATGATTTGAGGGAAATTGGCAGTGGAATACTTTTGATAAAATGCATCATTATTAATGTAGCAATGAATTCAGAAGGTAGAACAGACAAACGATGTTAGTGAATACATTTACCTATCTTCTATACTTTTGGAGTATACTACTATATTTTTTTTTAATAATTATAAATTATGATTTTAATTTGTTATAAAAGAACAATTCTTTTATAAACCCTAAATCTTCTTTAAATTTTATAAAGCTAGTAATTTGTTTCATTAAACCCTAGTTTGTGTTTTCACATAACTGAGCTAACTCGGTAATTATTTAACCTAATTTACTATTTTGCTAAGTTAAACTTAGTCTAGATAGTGTACTATCTCTATATTATCTATTTAAGATTACATAATACTTTGTTGGTTTTACTCTGTAAAATATTACACATACCAGTCTGTATTACTTAGGATTTTTCTTCTATCTTTATTCAATTTAGTTAAATACTTTAATAAATAACACAAATACAGCTGAAGTTCTATAAATAATTTATACAAAAACCTATAGAGAATAACCATTTGCATTTGCATTCATATTTTATTGAATCCCCTATTTGAAAATAAATAAACCTACTGTACTAGAGTGCTACCTTGCAAAAGTTGTAGAAAAATACAGTTTAGGTATTTTCTTTTTATCTATCAATTTACTTAGAAATTTCTCTACTACTTTACCCTAATTTAACTAGTTACTAACTTTCACCGCATATATAATTCTCCTATTTATCCCTAACAGAAATAAAAGAAAATATACTATATTATTGAAAACTCTTAAACTTTGCAGGTACAGTAAATAACAAAAAAGATTGAACTAAGCAAAACCTTGAAGTATAGATGAGGTGACAATATCTTAAGGAATCTATTACTCCCAACCAAATCCTCAAGAAGAGTTGGACTGCAATTCTCAGGACCATCGATCTTGTCTCCTGGTCCTCCTCGTAGAAGTATTGGGTGAGAGATATAGTCTAGAAATCCTTTACAACTCCTCTCAGTATTCAGCAGTAACTCGGTTCTACTTACAGCAGTACGAACTCAGCTGAGAATAGATGCACTAGTTTAGGTATTCAACATTGTCCACTCAAACTTACTTCAGCTAGTCCCCTCCATCGAATTGTCATGTGCACTTCATTCACTCCGAATGATCACAAGACTAGAATGAGTAGCCTCAGTTGTCTTCAATGGGAAGTTTTATTAGCATGCCTAGGTATTTTGGATTAGTTTTTACTTAATGAGCCACCTACTCTTGTTCCACTTTCTTGGGGAATCATGATGACGAAAATAGGGAAGTTTCCACCTGCAATAGCTAGAAGTAGGTTGAGGATGTAGCCATATGTCATTCTACTCTCAACCTAGACTCCTCCACCAAGTGACCAGTAAAACACTCATTAAACAGCTTCCCTAAGCTGTTGTCTCATCTTTCATTTATTTATTAATAAAATATTCTGAAATACATTAAATTATCCTTGACCCCACTTGATCATTAATTACAAACTTTAACATAAAATATAACATAATGTTCCTTAAAAACATAAAATTGTTTTGCAAATTGGGGCATGTGACAAATAGAACCCACAATACCATGGTGATTGAAGTAGTAATACCACACGGAGAACATAAGGAGCCCAAACAACTTATCCAAAGAGGCATCGAGGGTGGATAAAACAAACTCCTTGGGGATGAAAACAAAATCTATATCCCTAGCTAAAACAACAAATATGCTAATGTATCCCATGGTCGAAAGAACCAAAAAAGACTATGCCACATAACTAAAAAAAGCCATTAAAAGAGTTGTATCATGAATTCCTCAATGATTTATGGGTAAAAGCATGGTAATGTGTCTCACTTTGCGCCAAGAAATTTGTTTTGTTTTTATAAATTTATTTAAAATATTTATTATAAAAAATAAAAAATGTGATTTAAATTTTTTTTTAAAATAATCTTAACAATCACTTGTATATTTTTTCCATATTCATATAAAAAGGTATTGATTTTGATGTCTTAAAATGATAGTTTCTTGGGTCGCTCTTTTACATACACATAAAAAATATTATTTATATTGATAATTTAATAATAATTAAAATATATCATAAAATAAATTTAAAAAATATGTACAACAATCTTAAAACTGTCTATAAATAACTTGTTCAAAAAAATTCTAATTAAAAAAGTAAATGAAGGTAGATATGAGGGATCACGGTTTTGTAAGTACTTATGAGATGCCTGAAATTAAAGTAAATGGCCTCTAAACAAAATGAAATAAATAAGATAAAATATATTTTTTTATTTAAAATATATTTTTATATTTAAAAAAATACCATATAAAAGCTAATTCATAATGAAAGATTTTGTTTCATTACACCATTATCTAATTCTTGATGGATTTGTATATTTCTAAAAAAATATTTTTAGTTCATAAATTTCATCACCGCAAAATGGGAAAACGTGAGACACATTACCACGCTTTTACCCTTCTCCTTCTAAAAGTTACGAAAAGGAGATGAGGCAAGCCTTCATATTCAATGCTTCCTTAGATCAATGGTCTACACTCATATTGTTGTCCCTTTAGACATGCCTAAAGTCATATAACCCATGAATTGAAGTCATCGGTAGTATAGCACATATGTTGGATTTAATGGATATCCGATGACAAATTTCACTACATAGATATTGCAAATTTGGCAAAGTCTCCTTCATAGAGCTTAGAATTTCAAATATACAACATGGTCTTACAGTTGGTCCCAACAACTTATTAATGTCTTGGGGGGAAATGAATCTTGATTGATGGCATGATATGACACCATCTTCATTGCTAGACCATGGCCCCATTGATGAATTTTCTATTTTTAAATTCCTCAACAAAAGTGGACATTAACTATCCCAATATTTTCTAATGTTGATTACCCCCATGTCCAAACCAGATATGTACTTGCAGAACTGACACAAGATGAACTCTATTTGAGGGTTTGATACATGGATTGAGAAATAATTGTTTTATCCAAAATAATTTGTGTAGCATACATTCATCAAACCTTCAGCTGTCCAAAAGGATTTTTTGTTGTCTTTGTTAATATTATGTTTTAAAAGCTATGTTCCTAAATCCTAACACTCCTATATCTTTCTTTCCAGGAGGAAGAAAAAGAAAGGCTTTTTGAAACAAAACGACAAAAAATTGAGGTATACAATTGGTGATTATCACTCTAGTTTGTGATGGCATTTCTAGATATTAGATTTTTATTGCACACTCAATATTTTAGGAAAATCAAGACTAGTCTTGATTTTAGTTAGGCACTCTTTAGAATTTGGATGTATTATACTCAATAATCAACATAATAAGAAATGAAATAAAATGAGATTTTGTGATCCATTTGGAAATGTGTTAAAATTTATTTTAACAACCAAATTTTCAGTTATGGATCCAATATACTATCTATTGCAGTTTCTAATTATAATAGAGACACATGCTTTACAATTAAATTTGGAGGATGAAGAGAGTTGCATTAATTGTCACCTCACTTTCTACCCTAGCCACCATTTCTTGATTTTGCTTACATAGACTGAAGTCCATGGAAGTGTCCCCTATTCTTGAGTTAGGCTCCTTAGGCTTTGCTAAGGATCCTAGTTCTTCATATCCATCGACACTAGCAACAAAGTATACCCACATAGTCCCTGCTGGTAGGGTTGTGAAGAAGGTGGATTTTATATCTTCCACTGATATCTTGGATTTGGAGCCTAGGCTTTGTAGTTTTGTCCCAATAACACTCTTAAAGTTTTTTAGGGTTTTGTTTGCTAATTCTTGTTTGTATTTTTCTACTTTTTTTCAATCAAGTAGAGAGGAACACTTCTCAAATTTTGAATATTCCGATATCCAAGGGCCTCATTCTTTCTTCTAGCTTTTTTAGTTTGATAAAAAAAATCCAAAAATTGTGCAAGCCTTATGTATCCTATTTATAAAAGAGTAAAGGAAAAACTCATAATTCCTAGCTATTGGATGTTAATTAATATAATACATTTGAATTTTTATACCATTATTATTTATTGTAAAATTAAAAAGTATTCTCTGTAGAATTTTGACAATCATCATCCTTTCTAATTGGAGTGGTAAACATGCAACGCTCAGACAAAATTAACATGCATTCCAATCAAGTTTTAAAATAGCTATAAGCACTTGGAATCACCAATTTAGCAAACTTGAAAGGATCGAATAAAGCATGATAAAGTAGGTTTGAAATATTGATAAATCATCAAATATAGCATGTTTAAAAATATACCGTACTAATAAACAATATATTGCATATCATTAAATGTCTCATTATGTTCTTATTTCTACAAGGAACCCAACTATTTTCTCAAAAACAACACGCAACCCTAGAAGCAGAACTGTTTAAAAAAATAGTGACGTGAAACTGCATTCATATCACCCAAAACAGATGTCTTTATATTGTCATTGATATTTTCAAGTCATAAGGACCAATGAAATGTAGGAATCATTGACATGAAGACCCCTTATCTCTGGCTCCTGGAAGAAAAAAAATTAATTCAAAAAATGTTTTTCAAATACACTGAATTTCACTCTAGTAAACTATGATTACTATGAATACCTAGATGCACCTTTAATGGAACAAGGAGGATAGATTCTATATGGATCTTAAGTTTTAACACTCTGAAGACCCCAGACCTCTTGTTCTTTGAAAAAAAAACTACTAAAAATAACTGTTTCTCAAATACGGTGAAACTGACTGTAATAAACTATTATTACTGTGAAGAACCAACAAGACAGAGTCTAAATGGATCTTACCCATATGAACACCCCATACCTATGTCTCTCGAAAAAAAAAACTACTAAAAATAACATTTTCTAAATATGGTCAAACTAGCTCTAATAGACTCCAATTACTATTAAAGACCTCAATGCACCTTTAATAAACATGACATTATAGATGGATCTTATCCCTCTAGTTGTGTAGGAAATCTAGTGGTTAACAATGGTGACTCAAGGGGGTGACATCCTCTTGCAAGGTGTTGAGAACCATGAGGTATTTGTAGTCTAAGGCACTAAAAACCAATTCATGGAAATATGCATGCATCAATGTTCTTTTCCAATTGACAATGGAGTCAAATGATGGTGAATCCACTAACCAATTGGAAATAGAACCAAAGCACGCATGCCCATCTGCAACGGCAAGATGAAACCCACCTAAGATATACACCTCTACTATTGGAAAATACACTGAAGTTGAAAGTTTGGAGGAAGCCACCTGGTCACGTGCCAGGATTGGAGAATGTTCCATAAATCATCCTTGGCCTGAACCAGAATGCATTCATTCCAGGAGGAAGAAATAAATATTCTTAATGTGTTCCTTAAGCCCTCTTATGCAGGAATTTTGTTTCAAGTGTTACTATTATTATTGAGCTTGCATAACCATCTCATCATTGAGGTCCAATTCTTTTTTGTGAAGGGAGGGAGTGTCCATCATGCCTCTCGAGTTGAGAAAATTACTCTCCAACTATTGCATTTGGAAGAAAATGTTGCCAAAGTTGTTTGTGTTCTAGGATTTAATCTTTTCTTTTTTCAGAATAATAGTTTTTTGAACCTATATTGACTTCTGCATGGATCCACCATTTTTTTATCATGTCCTTGAAAAGAAAATTTGAAATCCACATTTTGTCATACTGGAAGGGAGTTCCTTTTGAGCTTTCTCTAGAGTGCCAATGTAAAATAATTGGCCAGTGGTCTGATCCAATTGGGAGTATTGTGGGTTCCTATTCCATCCTCTCAGACAATATTTTGAGAGAATAAAATGGTTTAATTTTTCAGCTACATGTTTCTCCAAGCTTATTACAGGTAAATATTTCATTGTTAGAGGCAGGTGCATAGATGAAATGTGTAGGACTCAAAGGGCATCATTTGGCATGAACCAAACTTGAAGCCCTTCTTGAACAACACACCCATTTAAACTAAGTTAGATTAAATTGAATTGATCTTACTTGAAATAAAGGGAACTTAGCAAATACACTAATCTATGATCTAACCTTAAGCTAATTTTCCCTTGTTCAAGAGATATCTTTGATCCATGTTGCATTTGCTTCTTTATTTTCACTCTGCTATCCATAGAAGGAACCTTTAGATCCTACCTGGACATGAAAGGCCAATAAGAGATACATTAAAAGTTAAAATCACCATCCATCTATTAATATAGAATAAAGAAGAGAGTATCAGAGTTGTCAAAGTAACAATTAAATGAAACATGTGCATGAATTGGCTTAGTTTCACCATTCCATTCAATCTTACATGAGCAACTAGCATTTTGTTTTTCTTTCAACTCTGTATTTTTTATAGGGAAATGAACCTTCCTTTATTCCATTCACATGATCTTCAAAATTAGTCTATTTCTTAGGATCCAGCTCATTCAAAGCATGGGGAATAGATTTCTCATAACGGGGATAGATTATCCTAGAGTGAGTAAAGCCAATGGAGGAAATTTCAATTTAAAATGTGCCTTCCAAAAATAATACAAATTCCATGTCATCATGTATTAGCAAATCAAAATTATTTAATATTAAAAAAGGGAGCATCTCTTAAACAATTTTTTAATATAAATTTGGGGATAGGTATCATAAAAAAAGCTACTTTTTTTTGTTCGTATTTTCGACATATCTCTTTGTGTATTTACTCGAAGTTTAATCCATAGAGCTTGTTGGATGTGGAATTAAATTTCTCATTCAATGAGTACCCACTTGGCATATGTTTTATGGGCCCCTCTACCCCAAAAACAAGAAATACCTGAAAAAACATGATGATGACATCATCATCACATTTTTTCAGGTATTTCTTGTTTTTGGGTAGAGAGGCCCATAAAAAGTATGCTGAGTAGGAACATGTTGGAGTTGAAATTTAATTCCACATCCAACGAGCTCTCACAATCAAAATTTGAGTCAAAACATAGGGAGATATGTCGAAAATACGAACAGAAAAAAGTAGTTTTTTCTTTTCTTCCGCCAAAATTAATAAATATTATTTTATTATTTTAATTATTATTTTATTAATTTTCCTTAGGAGGCCCATTTTGAGTTGAAATTTCTTCTAATGTCTCCTTCATTATTTTCATCTCCCCTCAAATCGTTATACTCAGATAAGTTATAACATGACATAAGCAAGAAGGAAAGGCCCTATATTCACCTCAAATAATGTAGAGAAGAAATAAATTTCACATAAATAAAAAGCATTACATACAAAATGAGAATGGTTCGTGTAGGAAACTCTTTTTGTAATTAAGAATGGTTTTCACAGCATCATTGTAATTAATGAATGAGAAAATATGTTGGTCTCAAGAGCAGCTAGACACTTTGAGTGAATATTAGGATGCAATTGTTTCAGTAATGCATATATTTTACAATTTAAAATATTATTTAGCGTTTGAATGTTTAATTTGTTGAAACTAAGAGTGTAATCTTATTTTCCAAGAATTTTTATTTTTCTGTGCTCAAGAGATTACCTACTATTCTAGGTTTCTAGTTATTTATCGCTAGGTTTCTATTTTCTAAAATTTGCTTCACAATATTCATTGGTTTATGGATCAATTTGTGTGGTTATTCCTTGTGTTGTACCAATTTTTATGTTTTATTTATATTCCATGCAACACAAAAATTCTCCAAGCCCCTTTCTAATACTTAAAAAAAAAACCAAGTATAGATCAAAATGAAAGCTATTTGCTCGGGTATCTAGCGGGTATATTTCGAGGCCACTTTCAGGCCACGATCTTTCAAAGGTGATTTTGGTGTATTATGGGAAGCATAACAATGAGGAAATGACCAAAACTCAAACCTTGTCATGAACGAAGAATTACGGTCCATTTTTGTAGACTGAACCAACATTATGTGCATAGACACAACATAAATCCAGCTTGCTGCAGTGGTTTTTGTCACTTTTTCACAATTATGGGTGTGAAAAAAACCTCAACCTTCATTCACATGCATATTTTAGGGCTATTTAGCTATAAATAGTCAATAAAATTACCCTAAGATGAATTTTGGGATATATGAAGGCTAAACAACACTAAAATTCAGCTTTTGGGCGTAATTTAACCTAATAGCAGTCATATGGATTCAAAATCCTTACATCGTTCCAGCTCAAATAATTGATTAAAAAATGGCTGAAGAGCATAAAACCTCCTACAATGTTGGAGCATATACTTCATGGATTTCCATAGAAAATAATATTGAAATCAAAGGTGGGACAATTGTAGATTAAAAAAATGCTTTGATTGAATCCATTGGTGCAATAATAATTCCTAATTCAAAGAATAGTTTGATGATAGTGTTTTGTATGCCAATATTACCTTGCAGGTATGCAGTGGTATAGGTCGGAATTGATGTGAAATAGCCCCCATCACATAACCCACAAATCCACTAAACAATTGAGTAATGATATAACCTATTACCATAATATCCACTCTCTCATTAAATGACTAACCCTAATCCATAACCCACTAATCTGCTAAAGCAATAATATATTACCACTATAACCATTAAACATATCATCCACTACCACACTAATTAGTAACACATTAATGGCTAACACCCAAATTCACTAAGACGCTAACCATTGACGTGGTTATAAACAAACAATTAGCCCACTAAAATATCAAGTGACTAACCCAATAACCAAATAAGATACTAATCATTGAACCACTAACTCTCTAATTACTAAATTAATAACCTTCTAACCAATTGACCATTTGAACACCAACACACTAACCTACTAACCAATAGATTACCAACACACTAAGCCACTAAACCCTCTAAATTTTTTTCAAACCTACTCACCTTTAACTCTTTAAGTAATAACCATTAATTACTACTCTTTTACTAATAACCATTAATTACTATTTGTACATTGCAAAAACACAATTAAAAAAGTTTTTCTTTAAAAGGATTTTTTTTTAAATATTAGTAAATTGAAACCAAAAAAATCACTTTAACTTTGTTTGTTTCACACACATATATAACTAACTTAAAATAATCCTTGAGGGGTCGCTCAACTAGGTTTAAGGGAAATGGGTTCACTATAAACACTATCCACTATTTTGGGTTATATATATATCCCCCCCCCCTAAAAAAATTGATTAGTTAAGCAAAGTTATATTACATTTTAAATGTGCATATAAACACTTAGGAAACATTAAACAAAATATTACCACTTTCCATAACATGACATTCTTTGTATTCTTTAATGCACCTCCAATTTTTGTATTTTACAGCCCATACTATATTCTATATTTACATTTGACACTTACATCTTAATGTCAAACATTCATTCTTTTTAATGACCAATACAAGCTTTATGCCATATTATTATCTAATTATATATACAATTGCTTAATTCCAAGCATGAATGTGATGTGCTTGATTTTAGAGTGAGTTTTTGATGATTTTTGTATGTGAACCGATATCCTATAAATTGATAGTAGTGTAGGTATTTGATCTATAAGAAAAGGATGATATGCTTGATTTATGAATCCAAATCTAGTCCCTTCACCATCTCTATAGTTGCTATCTCTCGGAGGAATCCATGATGGCCTAGAGCCACAAGGACCAATGTCATGTGATTTACTTTAAATGGATGAAAGGATTATTTGTTACTACAAGTTGATTCCATGTCATCAATCTATTTCATATCAATGGTTAGGGATCTCATGAGTTTGAGGTGCATTCCCCTACTAATGTGTATATTGTGTTCCTATTTTACTCACAACCATCATGTTGGATTAACTTGCATGAGCTATTTTCCATAAAACATCATCCTATGACATCATGTTGACACAATTATAAATTTTATGACTTTTCCATGGGATACACATTATGACCTACATATGCTTAATTAAGTCCCACCCTTTAAGAAGATAGGTCACAAGATGAAGTCCTTACTTTGCTACTCCCTTCCCTAACACAAAAAATTGAATCTCATTAGCAAACAATCATGTTTTTGTTACTAATATAGTTAGGAATTTAAACCAAGTATTCAAAATTTTACTTTAGAATTGAGTCTATGAACCTTTGGTTGCTAAGGAATGCATTACCTCAACAATCACTTAGAACCTAAATGTTACTTTCCCATATAGACATTAATATTTTATATGAGCCATGGTATTTGTATCAGTGACCCCATTAGATAGTACATGCAGTCAATACATGTGCAATTCCAGTGTTGAAGACCTCACCAATATGCGATCAAACCCTACAATTCTGACGTTTGCTAATTGAAATGATGCCAAAGATTTACTAAGACCTAAATAGGCCATCAAGTCACCAAAGAAGAGTTTTTGAGATCCCTAGAAAGATGTTGAGTTCTCATAAAGCCCTAAATAGGGATGTTGAGACTCCTATTAAGGTCATCGAGGTATGACATAACCCTAAAGAGGTATGTTGTGAATATTAAGGGGTTGTTCAGAGTCTATTGTGACACCAATTGAGACCATCAAGGGTTGGATAAGCCCCTAATCAGGGATGCAGATACATAGTATTGGCCACCAAGCCTATTAGAGAAAATCTGGGGTCTAAAATGGGCCTTATAAAAAACTATGCCATGGATGAGCTGCATTGAGTTGAATTTTTAAACCAATAGAATTTCAGTATCTTTGGTCAACCATTATGGTTGAGTTGGATACATAATGCTTATGTGTCATATTTTTATTTGACAATAGCTAACTCCATATCAACCTCACCTTGGTTAAGTTTTTGAAAAGATCACCTCTAAATAAGATAAATAAACTTTAACTAATAAATATAGAATATTTTATTTGATCACTACTTCCAACTCCTCTAAAACATAACCTTCGCATTAATTAAAATTGTAGTGGAAGAATTTTGCAATACTAAAAACATTTATTAATCATTTTTTTAAAAAGAAAACTAAATACTATTTAATTTTAAATAGACTTATCTTGAAGTACTAAATAAAATATATTTATATTTAGTACATATTTAATTATTACATCCAAAAATAAATAAAACATTTAAATACTAACAAAATAAAAAAATAAAAACTAGTTTTAATGTTACTAAAACTATAATAAAATTTGATTTTACTTTTTTTCTCTCTTACCTACCTACCCATTAAACCACAATTTTTTTTATATATTAATTTAAAAAATAATATGAATATACATAGTTTATTGTTTTTTATTTTATGTGATGTAATATTTTTTATATGAATTAATATAAACTTTATACTAAAAAATAATAGTGATTTTTTTATTTTTCTAATACTATTATAATTATATTCTTCATTATAAATGAATATATTTGAGTTTTACATTTATTAAATATATAAAAAGTACTGGTCTATTCATTTAAATAAATAATAATATAAAATTCAAAAGTTTCCTATCATTTATTATTTCTGCACAAGAATCTAAATATTTCATTAATATTTTTAACAAATATCCCTTAACTCTACATGAACTCAATATAGTTGTCAACTATCACTAATGAGATGATTTAGGTTGACCTTCATTAGATTTTCGTTAGATTTAATCTGGCATGGCATATTTGTAGTGTGATGTGGTTTCTTCTATTATTTTCCTTAGGAGGACCATTTTAGACCCGAAATTTCCTCTAATTGTTCTTCTAAGCCATAAATAGGGATATCTTGAAATTAAAAGTTTGTTTAAGCCCTGACAAGGGTTTCTTAGACAATGGATAAAGTGAGTATGATAAAAAAAGAGCTCTAGTAGGGCTACTGGGTCACTGGTCAGAGCTATCGAAGACCAAATCAAGCCTCATCAGGATTAGAATTGTTCAAATTGATTTCAATGAAGGTCAAATCTAACCATCTGTAAGGTCGTCGTTCCTTAGTTGAGGCCATCGGGGCTGTCGTTACACATCTTGAAGCCATCATGGGTTAGTTCAAGTGTCTAACAGAGATGTCGGTGTATAGTTGAAGTCACTGAATATTGGATCAATCCCTGAATAGTGATGTCATTGCACAGTCAAGATCATAAAGGCTATGATGAATCCCTAACAAGGTGCTATTACATTGTTTAGGTCACCATGGGGTTAACATTGCTCATTCCAGACCATATGTAATGTCCACAAAAAATTGAAAAAAAAATTATATTCTAGTGAAAAGTACCCCAAAGGGGATCATTATTACTCATGCGGAATACACATGCACTACTTGTACTGTTGTCTATTAGTAAGTTGGCGTTATGTTCTATCATTTACTTTTAGTCATTTATTATTAGTACATTTTACTTATGAAGTTATAAGTCTCTTCATTAAATTATTCTCTTGTTTGACAATGTTGTCAATGTGTTAATGATTTGCATAGAACATTGTTTACTTCAGCGCATTGTTTACTCTATTATTTATAAATTTATGACTTAACTTTGTTTGTGGGAACAAAGTGGGAGGAGTGGCGAGACTCATTCTCCCATGACTATCTAAGAGGTAAAGTATTACCTGACACACAGGATTACTTAGTTCAATTGAACTAAGGCACCTTATTTATTTACTTGCAGGTTTACCTCGTGTAAAAGGGCCTAGCCTAGAATTTGATCATTTCAGGCTTATGTTGTGCTTACTATTTATTATTAAGATTCCTTGCTGCTTCAGATTATAGCAAGGTAAGTCCTATTCTATTAATTAATTAGTCTAGATAATTAACTATATGATACTTGGAAATCTATACATTTATGATTCATGTCTATTTCATTTTACTATTATTAACATATCTTCCTATATTCATTTTGCAGGTTATAACCTTGGCCTAACATGAGACCTTTGACATTTATAACTTTAATTATTAACATGGCATATTTTATATGTCATTTTCACTAAGCACTAAGCTTAAGGTAAGCGCAAGTATTAGGGATTCAAACCTATGGTGTAAATATTAACTATAAGGTTTAGGCCTTATGGCATTACACCTTGGACTAGCGTAGGCTATGGACTATGCACTAACATAACCTTGCTATAATACCTATGTTGTAAAGTTACAAGGTGATATGAAAAGGGGTGGTGAACATTGTAGGGGTCATATAATACACAGACTTTGTAATATATAATACATAGAAGGGGTTTTGGGTGGTGTGTATTTATCATATGGTTGAACCATAGATTAGAGGGGTTTAAGCTTTGAAAAAGAGGTCACATTAATACAATGAGACTAAACTATGGAGAGCAGGTTTTTGGGCTTGATAATGGAACCCGCTGGAGTCATTAATTCCATTAATGCACTTGGGTTTCGTGACAGCCAGAAGCTTAGGGATTTGGCACATGAAGGCTTTGCCAAAACTCTTGTCATTTGGGGTTTGTGTACTTGGCTCTGCGTAGGGAGAAAACATGGCGGTGAACTTCGTTCGCAAGGTAAGATTCATTCTGTTTCTTAAGTCTGCACAATGTCTTGGTGTAAGGTTCGTCATGTTTCCATACTTCTCAACCATTCATATTTGATTTTAGTTGCAGGTGATAGGGTAGCGAATGTTCAGGTACACAGGGTACTCCCCAAAGCCCGAACACCTTGAGTAACTACTTCACACAAATATATCAGAGATCAACACATTGATGTTTGTCATGTGGTTAAAACCATCGAGAGGGAAACAGTCCATGTCCCCAGCCAAATAGCTACTTGAAGCAATTTATTATGCAAAAGAAAGAAAGTTACATGAGCTTCTCATAATGGATTAACTAGCCAAGGACCCTCTATGCTCTTTAAATAGAGATCATAGATCAATCGGGTGTTAAGCAACGGATCAATGGTACTAGGTATGATCTAAGAGAAGTTGAACTGTCAGATCACTCTATGTCTAGAACATATAGTGACCACCGGATTAGAATATTTACAAATGCATACTAAAGAAACACACTTTTACCTAACAAATATATTACACAAGTTGATCTTAACTAACTCCTAAGTGTCTAAATATCCTAACATCCCCCCTTAAGAACAACTTGGGATAGGATTGAAGGATTTACAAAAGTGACACTATTAGGAGAAGGAAGGAGGCATTAGAGCCTAGCCCCCTTTAAGGACACATTCCTGAACTCCTAACATAGACCAAAGTTTAGAAAATGTCGCTTCTGTAAGAGACTTGGTGAGGATGTCAGCAACTTGATCATTTATAGGGAAATACAGAACTTCAATAACACTATCATGAACAACATTTCTGATGAAGTGCATGTGTAGATTAATGTGTTTGCTACTCTAATGTAGAACTAGATCTTTGGTAAGCTTGATGGCACTTTGATTGTCGCACCAAAGTTGAGTAGGCTACTGTTGCTCAAATCCAAACTCTAAAAGGATCTGTCGAAGCCATAAAGCTTCCTCACTGGCATTAACTGTGGCTCGATATTTTGGTTCTACTAAAGAAAGAGCAAGTGCTTGTTGTTTCTTACAAGCCCAAGTGATAGCTCTAGATCCCAGACTGAAAACATAACCTGCAGTAGACTTCTGATCATCAGGATCATCAGCCCAATTTGAATCAGTGAAACCAACCAACAAAGGTTCCCCCCATGTACTGTAATGAATCCCAAATTGAATTGTACCTTGAATATATCGAAGTATTCTTTTTGTTTCTTTCCAGTGACTTTCATGAGGAGTTTGCATATAATGGGCAATTTGCATATAATGGGAAACAAAACCAATGGCAAAGGAAAGGTCAAGATGGGAATGAGTCAAGTATAAAAGACTACCAACAAGCTGACGATACAAGGTGGCATCTACTTTAGGGGAAGTGCAAGTGGCAGAAATTTTGACTCCAAACTGGAAGGGAGAAGGGGTTGCTTTACAATATTCCATGTGGAAGCGACGAAGAAGGCCACAAGCATACTTAGACTGGGAAAGAAATATTCCTTCTTTGGTTTGCAAGACTTGGAGACCAAGAAAATAATGCAAATGTCCTAAGTCTGACATTTCAAAATTTTTCTTAAGACTAGATTTCACATGCGTTATAAGTTTAGTGTCACTACTAGTAAGGATAAGATCATCAACATAAAGAACAAGTATGATGAGATGGTTTCCTATTTTCTTGGTATAGACATTGGGGTCAGAATGGCATATAGAAAAACTAGTGTCAAGGAGAAAGCTATCCATTTTGGCATACCAAGCTCTAGGAGCTTGTTAAAGCCATATAAGGATTTCTTAAGGAGACAAACAAGGCTAGAGTTATTCTGAACATATCGAGGAGGTTTTTCCATGTAAATTTTCTCATGTAAATCACCATGTAAGAAGGAAGACTTGACATCCATTTGATAGAATTCACATTTATGTAAGGCTACAAGGGAAAGAATAAGGCGGATGGAGTTTATTTTTTCTACAGGGGCAAAGGTTTGATTTTAGTCAATCCCCTCAACTTGGTAAAAACCTTTGGCAACTAACCTTTCCTTCATTCTTTCAACACTTCCATCTGATGCATACTTAGTTTTGTAGACCCATTTACATCTGACAAGTTTTATTCCTTTAGGAAGAGGAACAACATCCCAAGTATCGTTCGCCATTAAGGAATAATATTCTTCATCCATAGCTGCATGCCAATCTGGATTTCCTGAAGCTTCTGTAAAAGTTTCTGGATCATGATTCTTGGAAACTTGAGCCAAAAGAGAAGAGGCTCGCTGAAACTGAGAACGTGTTCGTCGATGATCTTTAGGATCACCAGCAAGATCACCATCTACTTCACATGTTGAACGGACCCATCGAGGAAGTATTGGTGCTAGTGCAATTGGAGGAACATGAGCAGGAAAAGGTGTATTTTTATCCTCACTATCATCATCAGAAACTAGAGTTGGAAACCTATCAAGGAAGCTAGAAGAAGAAGAAGAAGAAGGCACAATCGTCGAATCAGGCTTGTAGGCCAAAGATGGCACACTCGCCAAGTTAGGCTCGCAGGAAAAGATATTTTCATCAAATTTAACATCTCTTCTAATGATTATATCATGTGAATGGGGCTGAAGAAGTCTATAACCTTTTACATCTTCAGAATATCCAACAAATATCCACTTTTCACTTTTAGGCTGCAATGCTTTTCGTTTTTCATCCATAATGTGAGCCCATGCTTCACAACCAAACACACAAAAGTGACTTATAACAGGTTTAATTTTACTCCATGCTTTTTCTGGTGTTATACCTTGTAAAACTTTAGTGGGTGTGTGATTAACTATGTAATTTACACAATTTATTGCCTCAGCCCAATATTGAAGACTTAGTCCCTTAGATTGGATCATACAATTAGCCATTTCTTTTAAAGTGCAGTTCTTCCATTCAGCTACACCATTTTGTTGTGGTGTATATGGAACAGTGTGTTGTTGCTGGATTCCTCATTCAATGCAGAAAGTAGTGAACTTGTTGTTAACATGTTCTCCTCCATTGTCAGATCTTAACTTAACAATTTGATGACCAGATTGTTTTTCAACAAGGGCCTTGTAGGCCAAGAACATGTTAAATACTTTTCTCTTAAGTTTTAGGAAGTAAACCCAAGTGCGTCTGGAGTAGTCATCAATGAATGTTAAGAAATATATGAACCCAGAAAATGATGCAGATGGAAGAGGACCACATAGGTCACTATGCACAAGCTCCAAAGGAACCGAGGCGTGCCAAGAGGCACGCTTGTCAAAACTGTCCTGATGATGTTTTTCGAGTACACAACCGGAGCAAACACCATCCTTGCAAGACACCATCAGAAGACTAGCCACCATATTGTTTTTACATAGTTGTTGCAATGAGTGATAATTTAAGAGACCAAATCGCTCATGCCAAAGTTTGCTCAAGTTATCACTATGAGCAACAAAAACTGAAGGAAAAGGTGATGACCCAAAGTTGTTAAATTTGTACAACCTGGTAATATCATCAACAGTTCCAGTAGCAAGGACATTTTGAGGATTTTAAAAATCCTTGATTACAACTTGGTGAGGTGTTAACGTCATAGTTTTACCTTCACCCGAATGAGTAATTTGATAGATTGATAAAAAATTGCAAGAAATTTTTGGAGCACATAGTACATCACTGAAATGACCATTTTCTACTGGAACTGTTCTAGATCCTACAACACTTTGAGATATATCATCACCAACAAATATTTGTTTGGTGTTACATTCATGCATATTAGAAAATATGGCTTGATCCTTAGCCATATGATAAGATGCTCCAGAATCAATGAGCCATTCATTTTAAGTAGAAGAAGAAGATGCAGTATAAGAGTAACTAGAAGCACAAAGTGCATGTCCATGAGAGTTATATTCTGAAGAGGAATCTATGCTGATGTGGTGCTTCTTCATTGCTGCTTCCAAGGCTACCATCTTCTTGAAACACTTAGATTCATCATGATTATCTTTTCCACAAAAACTGCAATGGTGCTCAGTCTTCTTTCATTTTTGCTTGGATCCTTTGTCATTTTTTAAAGAAGGAGCTGACTGAGAGGGTTTGGGACCCTTGTTGTTTGGATTATTATTGCAAAAATTTTGTTTCTTGGGAGGCTTAGACTTTTCTTTCTATTGGGACAATAAGGCTTTCCTAGATGTATCTGCATTGTTAATTATTCCAAGCTGAATGAGCTTATCTTGCTTTCTAATTAAGGAATCAAAAAAGGATTCAAGACTAGGCTCTTGATAGCTAGCTGTAGTCAATGATTCTTTCATGGAGCAAAATGTAGATACAAAAACAAAATATGCAGGTCCAAGTTTGGAAAGAGTATAATAAATACATTGTTTTGTGTTCTTTCTTAATCTTGCATTCTGCACATAAGAGTCGAAGAGTTTTATACTAAGATAAATAGTCTTGAATGCATAAAAAATCATTTGGATTTAAGGAAAGCAAGTCATTCTCAAGTTTATGACCTCGAATTTCATGTGTTTACCAAACACAGATTCCAACTTTTCCCAAGCTTTATCAGGTTCATCAATGCCAGATATGTGGAATCGCAAATCAGTAGAGATTGGCATTCCAATCAATCCACAAGCTTCATCACATATATTTTCCCATTTAATTTTTTTATCATCATCAATGGGTTCTATTTCTTTCCCTGAGGTTATCATGAAAAGTCCCCTACTTCGTATAACATCCTCCATAGGATATTTCCATGAGAAATAGTTAGAACTTGTAAGTATAATATCACAAGGGGCGGCCATACTATAAAATAATGGCTGAAAAAATATAAACTAACTGTCTGGTTGCAAAGATCTTGAAAGAATATGCAGATTTCAAAAAAACGACACTGAAAATTGATTCCAGATGATGAAGTTATGCTTGATCAAAGAAAATGTTCAAGATGTCCCCAATAGTGACGTGGCAGATATTAACTTGACCAGCTAAAAAAAAGAACCCTCCCTTTCCCAAGATCAACCTTTGACAATCGCTTTACAATAAAGTTGCTTTGAAGTGAATCACTTTTGTAAAATAAGTGAGGTTCACTTTTACAATAATGTTACTTTTAAATAGTGCGGCAATAAATTACAAGACTTAAGTGACTCAGTTTTTATTTTATTTTATTTATGTGAGATGCACTTTTACAATAAAGTAACTTGAAAATAGAAATTGCATGCACTAAAAAGTCCCTTAATAAGGCATGATCTCAAGACCTATTAATGAATAAAGCAACTTTGGACAAGGTGAGCTATGTTTAAAAGGTACATAAAAGTATGAAAAGAGGAAGGTTTTTTTTTTTTTACTCTTCTCTCTCATTCTCCATGCTTGCTTTCTTTTCCTGCAAATCACAAAAATAAATGAAACACAGAAACAAAAAAACTTTTTTCCACACAATGGGGTTAGATCTTGGTTAGCTTACCCGGAAAGTCTATTTTTTCGTTTTTTCTTGTTGTTTCTGATTTTCCATGATTGCACAAGGTGCACGGCAAAGAGCATACGTAGCCAAGAAAACAAGAAAAAAAAACTTTCCCTCACTATTTCTAATTCGCCGCGACTGCGCAAGGTGCATGGCAAAGAGCATACACAGCCAGGGAAGGAAATAATCCAAGACTAAAACAAGAAAAAGATCTAATAATAAAACCAATAAAATGTGAGATATTTAAAAAAAACAAATCCATCACTGTAACATTATACCTTCATATTTGCCTAAATGGGTGTTTCTAGAACAAACAAAAATGGTTTTTGATGAAACAAAAACTATTTCTTAATGAAAACGGTGCTCCAAATGCAATGGAATAGTTCCCACAAACAAAAAATACACAGAAATCCAAAACCAGAAACCTTTTCAAAGTTTCGACAACACTGGTTCTAGATCTAGATCAAAACCGAAAGCGGCTCTTCATAAAAGCACTTATACCATGCTTGGGTACATAGGGTACTCCCAAAAGACCGAACACCTTGAGAAACCACTTCATACAAATAGATCACAGATCAATACATTGATGTTTATCACGTGGTTAAAACCCTTGAGAGGGAAACAGTCCATGGCCCTAGCCAAATAACTACTTCAAGCAATTTATTATGCAAAAGAAAGAAAGTTACATGAGCTTCTCATAATCGATCAGCTAGCCAAGGACCCTCTATGCTATTTAAATAGAGATCATAGACCAATCGGGTGTTAAGCCATGGATCAATGGTAGGCATGATCTAAGAGAAGTTGAACCGTTGGATCACTGTATGTCTAGAACATATCGTGACCATTGTATTAGAATATTTACAAATGCATACTAAAGAAACACACTTTTACCTAACGGATATATTACACAAGTTGATCTTAACTAACTCCTAAGTGTCTAAATATCCTAACAGCGAAAGAGGGGTGGCTCCATACTTTGCTGTTGGCTCTAGAGTGTTTGCAATCTGGCCATGGTAAGCCTATGACCAAGTTTATTCTTGCTACCTCTTGGACCTTTTGGGAAGACTGTGTTTGGATTTGTTGATTGGTTGGGATTTTATGCTGTGGGTTTCGAATTCACCTTTAGGCTTAATAATACATACTTGGGTTTTATTAAGTGGTTAAGGTGTTAATCCATGAAGTAATTCGTAAGAAATTCGACTCTGTGTAATTGAGTTTGGGTTGTAAAAATTTCTTGTGTTGTTAGGAGTGAATAGAAAAAGACTTGGTCCTCTAGCACACTCTGTTTTTCATTTATGTAAATTGTTTGTTAGTTTGATTTTTTTTCCATGGGCTGCACCATTGCTTGCAATGGTGCCATAGACCATTGGCACGCCTATGTAACTTGGTTTTCAGTCTTTAAATGACAATGATGTGGAAAAATTGACACCCACTATGTAAATGGATACAAGCTGTTCGTAATTGATTTCTGGGTTATTATTTTATGCTGTGTATAAAGATGATGTTTAGTTTTTATTTTGTAAATTCATTGGCAGTGTGGGTATAGGCCATGCCATGAATGGCATGAGCTTTTCACACAGTGTTGCAATAGCTTGTTGTAGGGTTTAATTATTGTTATTAGTTCTTATGCGATGTGGACTGTAAAAGCAGTTGTTGGGAACCCATGATGGCCAAGGTTTCCTGTAGGGTTGAAAAAATGTTAATGGACTATGTATTTAAATTGTTATTGGCCGAGGTTGTGCTATATCTAGGGTCTTTAAAACCTCACTGTTAGCGTATGCATTGTTATGTATATGGAATTTGGCACATTTAAAAATGCATCCCGCATATATTATATGTATAGCATGGACTGTGTAAACATGGTTATGCAATTTGCTTACTATTTGTGTATAAAATGCTAATGGTTTGTTATTAATGTTTTTTCCTTGTTTCTGGACATCCATAGGATTCAATGTCGCGACCTCTGTTGGAAAAGGTTTTAGTTATTAATTGTTTAATGTGATGCGATGATTATGTGAAGATTTATATGGGACCTTTAAACGTTTTTTGTTTTATAAAAGGATGACTGCAATAATAGGAATGCAGATTATAATATTTGAGTTATGTAAATGGATGTGATTATTGACTAAGCGATTTGGACTATGGAATTTCTATAATAAGAGAGAGGTTTGATATTGGACCACATGAATGGTCATGATTCCTTCTCTATTTGGCTAATTATGATTATGTTTATTTAATGGAATGTTATGATATTTAATTTTTACTTGTGGAGACACATATTGAAGATCTTTAATGAGTTGTTATCTTAGATTTAGTTTTTGTCTGTACTTAGTTGGTTTAGTTTAGAATATTTAAATTATGTACTTTAGTTTATAAATAAAATAAATAGTAAATTAATTATAAAACTATTTGAATACTACTATATATGTATTTCTATATATATATAACCTGTACTTTTGAACGAATTTTGAATTTAAAACAACCCTCTGCTGACAAATGAAATATGTCAGCAGAGTAATGCAACCAGTAGAACAATAATATGCTAACTGGTAACAAAACCTAGATATAGCACATGTAAACAAACCATGGAAATAATATAGAAATCAACTCAAAAGTACAAACCCCGGTAATGTACAACATATAATAAAATTTACAGCCTAAAACATAGTATTAAATAAAATACAAACCCTAGCAATTCTAACGAGAGAATCAAAGACATAGGGTTAGGAAATGCATTGAAAAAATTTACCTAGCAAATCCAGTAATTAATTTAGGGAAATAGAATAGGCAGGCTAGGGCTTCATACCTGATCTTGAAGCTCTCTTAATGGTTGAACCTTCATAATCAAATAACCAGCATTAACAATGCAATGCAGATCTGACATCTGTTTGATGACCAAATCACTTGGCGACTACCACGTTCCTCACAGCCATGACCCGAAACCTTTCCTGGTTCTAATCTGGATCCCCCCGAGCTGGACTCCAATATGCAAGTATCT
This sequence comes from Pseudotsuga menziesii, assembly GCA_001517045.1. Lineage (NCBI taxonomy): Eukaryota > Viridiplantae > Streptophyta > Pinopsida > Pinales > Pinaceae > Pseudotsuga > Pseudotsuga menziesii. The sequence goes on from LPNX010832171.1 coordinate 76,881, forward strand.
TAGAGCTCCTAAAATAGGGTTTCCTAACTATTAATTAATTATGAATCAATCCTCTTTCCCTTGTAGGAAAATTTCTCCAAGAAAATACTTCAGAGAAAAACAGGCAAAATAATAATTCTTCTAGATAAAAATCAGAACCTCCAAGACTTTTCTTGGCTTGAGTCTTTATAGACAGACTCTTCAGTCAAAGGGGAAGTTAAATCAAGAAATCCTTGATTTCTTGATTTAACCATTTTTAATTTACTGGGGTAATTTTCAATCGTTAACCTAGGAACTTTTAACTAGTTCCTAGTTAGTCTTTAATAGATATTTCGCTATTTATTAATCCTTTCATTATAAATAATAATTGGTGGAGCTTCTCTTCTTTCTTTATTCAATTATATAATTAATCATAATTAATTCTTTATGCATACTATGTATAAAATACATAGTATTCAAATACTTGTTAACATTTGTCTTTGGGCATCATGTATTATGATCCCTAGAATTAATGAGACTTCTTTATGAAGGTCAAGTAGATAGATGGTTCAGGTCTACTAGGCTAGGAAGCTCTAAACATCCTTGCATGTTGGATTTCCCTCCTATAACTTGGTAGATCTTCAGTACTTGATGAGAATACATAAATTTGAAAGTTCATTTAATCACTTATAAATAAGTATGATGAAATCAATATTTTTCTCAAGTCATTTTCACTCAGAAGTTATTAAATTATTTTCAGTAACCCGTAGCGCTTACCAGAGCCCATAATCCACAAATGTAAGTAATCATGTTCTCTATATCCTCTCGCTCAACATAAAACATTTGATCGATCTTGTGCTTCAAGGTCCATGCCCAACACAAAACATTTCAACAATCATGTGCTTCAGGGTCCACGCCCAACACAACCAACATATAAATACATATATATCATCAACAATTGGATTACGCCCAATATACAAAACAAATCATCATGTTCATATGGAGTGGATTCTTTGACCCTATATAAAATAAAACAACAATATAATAATCATGATCAATAGGCTCATGCCTATAAATGGTAGGTCCAAAATTCATGATATTACATCCCTCCACTCTTAGTACAACACTATTCGTGGTCTTATAGGGACTCTAAATGATATCATGAGACAAGGATGAGTAAGCCTTTTTCATGGTGGCCTCATTCTCCTAGGTAGCCTCATCTACCTCAAAGTGATTCCACTGCACTTTCAATTGGACTACAGTACGCTTCCGAAGCTGCACTTCTCTCTTGTCCAAGATATGCAAAGGCTTAGGGGAAAATTCCCCCTGTAGGTTCCACCTCTAATAATGACCAATCAATGACATGCTTAGTGTCATAAACATATTTCTTTAGTAAATATGCATGGAAAACATTATGAACTCTTACGTGTGCAGGTAATGCTAGTTCATAAGCCACTGGTCCTTTCCTGGCCAGAATTTCAAAAGGTCCACAAAATGTAGGTGCTAACTTACCACACCTACCCAAGCTCAACAAGATCCATTTTTATTTCACTTTAAAGTAGACATGCTCACCTACTTGATAGTCATTTTCTTATCCACATAACGTTTTTAACGATCTTATGCCTCTTTAAGGTTTTCCTAGACCTTGGTAACTAAATTTTCCAAGTCCAATGATAGGTCAGGCCCTAACATGAGCCGATCCACCGGATTGTCCCAAGTAACTAGGGTCCTACACTTCCGTCCATAGAGTACCTCAAAAGGACTCATCTTGGTAGAAGCTTGATACCTATTATTATATGCAAAATATGCAAGGTGTAGATAGTCCATTCACTTGGTGGGGTTGTTCATGACATACATTCGTAGCATGTCTTCAACAATTTGGGTTACTCTTTTAGTCTGCCCATCCATCTGCGGGTTATAAGCAGTGATGAAGTTCAGCTGCGTCTCTAATCTAGAGAATAAATATCTCCAAAAGTTTCATGTAAAATTAACACCTCAATTTGAGATAATTTCTTTGGGTATCCCATGAAATCTAAATATCTCTTTTAGGAAGATATCGACAATGTTCACGGCATTGTAGGTTGATTTCACGGGGATGAAGTGTGCTTCCTTTGACATTTTTTCAATGACTACGAAGATGGAATCATTTTTCTTCTTGCTTTTCAGGAAGCCAATAATAAAATCCATTTTGATAACCTCCCACTTCCATTCTGGAATGGGAAATGGCTGTAGCAATCCTCAAGGATGATGATGCTCAAATTTAACTAGCTGGAATTCCTAACATTTTGCAATAAACATTGCAATGTCGGCCTTTAAATTAAGGTAGAAAAAGTGTCTCTTGATGGCAGATATCATCTTTTGATATCCTAGGTGCCCCGAGTAGGGTGCCCTATGAAATTATGTGAGGATGCTGGATTGAATGTCCCCTCCATATGGAACATACAATCTATCCTTGGACCATAGTAGTCTGAAGTCATCCACCTTGTATTCCTTCTGTTGTTGAAACAACCAGTCCTCTTGGACCTTCTTGAGGATTTCCACATAGAATGGGTCAACCTTGTTGGTGATTCTAATCTTCTCATGCAAATCTGCATAAGTTTCACTCAAGGTCACCTCATATATCATATGAGTTCATTGACTCAAAGCATCAACAACTTTGTTCTCTTTTTTCTTAATATGATTTAGTTCAAAGTGATACTCACTGAGGAAATCCAACTATCTGTCTTGCCTTGCATTCATATCGAGTTGATCGAATAAATAATTTAGACTCATATTGTCAGTATTTAGAAGGAACTTCCTTCCCATGAGGTAGTTCCTCCACATCTCCAGAGTGTGGATAATGGCCGCTAGCTCAAGATTGTGCGTGGGATAATTCTTCTAATGCTATTTTAATTTTTGTGATTCGTAACAGATTGCATGATCGTGTTACAAGAGGATTCCTCCAAGTCCTTCCTTTCTTGCATTTGTGCATACAATGAAATCCCCATTAGGATCCGTAATTTGCAACACTGGTGTGGTCATCAAAAGCTGCTTAAGCTTTTGAAAACTTTCTTCACACTTGTCAGTCCATAAGAACTTGTTTGATTTCTTCTACAAGTCCATCATGGGGCAAGCGATTCTCGAGAAGTTCTCAATGAACTTTCGATAATACCTAGCAAAACCCAAAAAGGACCTAATGTCAGTGACGCTAGTCGGGGTAGGCCAATCGTTTATGGCTCAAATATTTTCCGGGTCCATATCTATTCCTACCTCGAATATGAGGTGACCTAGGTACTATATTTTTGGTTTGTAAAATCACATTTACTAAACATAGCATAGAGCTAGTGTTCTCTCAACACTCAAAGTACTATGTGAATGTGTTCTTCGTGTTCCGCTTTATTCTTGGAATAAACCAAAATCTCATCAATAAAGACTAGTAGAAAGTTATCCATATATTTATTGAATATGTTGTTCATCATACACCTAAAGTTTGTGGGTGCATTGGTCAACCTGAATGGCATCACTACAAACTCATAGTGCCCATACCTCATATGAAAGCTAGTATTGGGAATATCTTCGTCTCGTATCCATACCTGATGGTACCTGGATTGCGGGTTAATCTTAAAAAAGATTTTGGCTCCTCCCACCTCGTCGAACAAATCATTAATCCTAGGGAGTGGGTAATGGTTCTTTATAGTCATTTTCTTCAACTAACGGTAATGAATGCACATCTGTATCGTACCATCCTTCTTCTTTATGAATAAAATTGGTGCTCCCCAAGGGGACACATTATGTTGAATATACCCTTTCTCTATTAACTCCTGTAACTGCAGTTTGAGTTCCACCAATTCTGGTGCACTCATGCGGTAAGGGGATTTGGAGGATGGAACTAATCCTAGGGATTTGGAGAACGAAAAAGTATAGGTCTTGTTTCATAGGTAATCCGGGGATTTCCTTGGGAAACACATCCTTGAATTCTTTAAGAATAAGGAATTATTCTATGCGTTGTTCTCTATCAGACTCTACGGATCAGATGTTCACCGCAAACAACTTCCAGCCCTTCCTAACACACTTATTCACTTGTAAGGCAGAGATTTTTCTTACAGAAACTTTCTTTGGGATGCCTTGAACCTTCACTTGGTTCCCTTGGCTATCAGTACACAAGATAGAATTGTGTAGACAATCAAGCATGACATGGTGATGTTCCAACCAGTCCACGATGATAATAATATCATACGATCCTAAAGATAGTATGTTCATTTTTACTGTAGTAAGGAAACCATTCAGGTTTACTTCACATTCTTTAACAATTTCTGAAACCTTCAATTTCATACCGGTGGCTAACTATACCAACCAAGGTTTAACATGCTTTACTTTGCATAACTTGCATAAATCAACAATCTTAGGTGCAACATAGCTCTGGAAAGCACTAGGATCAATAAGTATTGAAACAGAGGTGTTCAAGATCTTACCTTCAATCTCAACCATTGCAGTATGATGGTCCACCTGTCGTCCATCTAATGCTGCATAGATTCATGGGGTTCTTGCTATATCCTCAATGGTAGGTGCTTCTTCCAGGTTATGCAAGACTCTATTGTTATTGTTCTTACAATCTCGGGCATAATGTGGCTCGTTACACTTCCAACACTTGATCGCTAAAGGGGTAGCATTGACTCCACTCACCACTTTCTTATTACCATTAGGAGCTGGTACATAAGGCTTTGTACCAGTTTTGTTGAAGTTCTTGTTGTCTTGAAAGATATTATTTTTATTTCTATAAGGCTATGGATTTTACCTAGGCTTGTGGTTATCAGAAAAGTTTCTAGACTTTTCTTTGTTTTAGTTCTAGTTTTCTTGCCGTAACTGCCCATGCTCATAGCAGAGTCGGTCCTTGTGTAGTGCAGTATCTAGATTCTTTGGCATGTCGAATTCAATCCTATCCCAAAAACTGGTAGGAAGACATCCTAGGAACTATTGGATCTTCACCTTATCTTCTTTGATATACGGTACATAATGCAGCATATCTAGAAATCTATTTATAAATGCATCCATAGTCATGGACCCCATGCACAATTCATGGAACTCTTTTACCTTACGGTCAAACAACCTTTCTGACATGTATTTTTCTTGGAAAATATTTGGGAAGTTTTCCCTACTTATTTCTCGCAGCTCATTTTTCTTGGTGTGCTTTAAATCTCGCCACCATCTTGCTTCCTTACCATTCAACTTGTATATGGAAATCTTGGCCTACATCACACTTGAATAGTTATGAACCTGGAAATACTTACTCATTCCCAGTAACCATTATTTAGCCTTTCCTCTTGTATTTACTTCACCTTCATAGGTCGGGGCTCTTATTTTTTGAAACTCCCTCTGAATACTGTCATCATTTCTTTGCCTCTTTTTCCATGGAGAAAGTGAGTCATCACTAGTAGGATTGTGATGATCTCCTCTAGTTTCTTCAGGTGTACATTCTTTTTCTTCTTCTCTTGGGATGCTGGCTCGCTCATGGTATGGTTCTTTTTTGGATCTGTTGGTGGACTGGGTAGGTTTAGCTTGCGGGATCCCTCCTGTCATGTTACACAACAATGCTTCATTTATAGCTTTCTCTTCCTTTCTTTAATTTAGACTATCTTCTTTGAAACTTTTCAATTTAGCTTGAAGATTGTGCAAATTTTTCAACACATTAGATTTTAGCTTGACCACCAAGTTCACTTCTGGACTGGGGGTGGTCATTTCTTTCTACCAGCTATTTTCTTCCTCAATATTCATAAACTGAAGAGGGTTGTAAAACTTTTCTTGAAACACAAAAATTTTAAATAGCAGCAAAAAATTTTGTTGGTAACAAAATTACTTATCATTCTTTATTTTCTCTATGTGAATTCCATGTGCACCCATAAGTGTCTCAGTATTGACACTGGGCTCTGATACCACTTGTAATGTCCCCAAAAATTGAAAAAAAAAATTATAGGCTAGTGAAAACTACCCCAAAGGGGATCATTATTACTCGTGTGGAATACACATGCACTACTTGTACTATTGTCTATTAATAATTTGGTCTTATATTCTGTCCTTTACTTTGAGTCATTTATTATTAGTACATTTTACTTATGATGTTATAAGTCTCTTCATTAAATTATTCTCTTGCTTGAAAATACTGTCGATGTGTGAATGATTTGCATAGAACCTCATTTACTTCAGTGCATTGTTTACTTTATTATTTATTAAGTTCTGACTTAACTTTGTTTGTGGGAACAAAGTGGGCGAAGTGGTGGGACTCGTTCTCCCATGATCGTCTTAGAAGTAAAGTATTACTTGAAACATAGGATTACTTAGTTCAATCGAACTAAGGCACCTTATTTATTTACTTGCAGGTTTATGTCGTGTAAAACTTCCTAGCCAAGACTTTGATCATTTTGAGCTTATGTTGTGCTTACTATTTATTATTAAGCTTCCTTGTTGCTTCAGATTATAGCAAGGTAAGTCCTATTTTGTTAATTAATTAACCTATATAATTAACTATACAATACCTGGAAATCTACACATTTATGATTCATGTCTATTTCATTTTATTATTATTAACATATCTTCCTATCTTCATTTTGCAGGTTATAACCTTCTCCTAACACTTGACCTTTGACATTTATAACTTTAATTATTAACATGGCATATTTTATATGCCATGTTCACTAAGCACTAAGCCTAGGGTAAGCGCAAGTATTAGGGCTTCAATCCTATGGTGTAAATATTAACTATAAGGTTTACGCCTTATGGAATTACACCTTGGACTAGCACAGGATATGGACTATGCACGAACATAACCTTGCTATAATACCTACATTGTAAAGTTACAAGGTCATATGAAAAGGGGTGGCGAACATTGTAGGGGCCATATATTACACAGACCTTGTAATATATAATAAGTAGCAAGGATTTTGGGTGGCGCATATTTATTATATGGTTGAACCATAGATTAGAGGGTTTAAAGCTTTGAAAAAGAGGTCATGTTAATAAAATGACACTGAACTATGGAGAGTGGGTTTTTTGGCTTGATAATACCAATTGGAGCCAGTAATGCCATTAATGCAATTGGGTTTCGTGAAAGCCAGAAGCTTAGGGATTTAGCACATGGAGGCTTTCCCAAAAAAAATGTCATTTGGGGTTTGTGTACTTGACTTTGCACAGGGAGAAAACATGGCAAAGACCTTTGTTCGCAAGGTAAGCTTCATTCTGGTTCTTAATTTTGCATAATGTCTTGGTGTAAGGTTTGTCACATTGTCATACTTCTCAACCATTCGTATTTGGTTTTGGTTGCAGGTGTGAGGGTAGCGAAAGAGGGGTGGATTCATACTTCGCTGTTGGCTCTAGAGTGTTTGCAATGTGGCCACGATAAGCATGTGAGCAAGTTTATTCTTGCTACCTCTCAGCCCTTTTGGGAAGACTGCGTTTGGATTTGTTTCTTCGTTGGGATTTTATGTTGTGGGTTTCAAATTCTCCTTCGGGCTTAATAATACATATTTGGGTTTTATTAAGTAGTTAAGGTGTTAAGCCATGAAGTAATTTGTAATTCATTCATCTCTGTGTAATTAAGTTTGGGTTGTAAAAATTTCTTGGGCTATTAGCAGTGAATAGAAAAAGGCTTGGGGCTCTAGCACACTCTGTTCTTCGTTTATGTAAATCATTTGTTAGTTGGGTCTCTTTGCCATGGGTTGCACTATTGCTTGTAATGGTGCCATATCCCATTGGCATGCCGGTGTAACTTGGTTTTCAGTCTTTAAATGACAATGATGTAGAAAAATCGATACCCACTATGTAAATGGATATAAACTATTTGTAATCAATTTCCAAGTTATTATTTAATGCTTTGTATAAAGATGATGTTTAGTTTTTATTTTGTAAATTTGTTGACATCGTGGATATAGGCCATGTCATGAATCGCATGAGCCTTTCCCATAGTGTTGCAATAACTTGTTGTAGGGTTTAATTATTGTTATTAGTTCTTATGGGATGTGGACGATGAAAGCTATTGGTTGGGAACCCACGATGGCCAAGTTTTCCTATAGGGTTGAAAAAATGTTAATGGACGGCATATTTAAATTGTTATTGGCCGATGCCATGTTGTAGCTAGGGTATTTATGACCTCACTGTTAGCATACACATTTTTATGTATATATAATTTTGTATAGTTTAAAATGCATCCCGCATACATTAGATATATAACATGGACTATGTAAGAATGGTTATGTGATTTCCTTACTGTTTCTGTATAAAAAATTAATGGTTCGTTATTAATGTTTTTTCATCCATAGGATTCGATGTCGACACCTATGTTTGCAAAATGGGTTCTAGTTATTAATTTTTTAATGTGATGCAATGGTTGTATGTAGATTTATATGGGACCTTTAAACACTTTATTTTTTATAAAAGGATGACTGTAATAATAAGACTGTGGATTATAACATTTGAGTTATGTAAATGGATGTGATTATTGACTAAGTGATTTGGACTATGGAATTTATATAATAAGACAGAGGCTTGATATTGGACCACATGGATGGTCACGACGCGTTCCCTGTTTGGTTAATTATGATTATGTTTATTTAATGGAATGTTATGATATTTAATTTATAGTTGTTGAGAGAGACCTTGAAGGTATTTAATGAGTTGTTATCATGGATTTAGTTTTTGTTTGTACTTAGTTGAGTTATTTTAGAATATTTAAATTCTGTACTTTAGTATATAAATAAAATAAATCGTAGATTAATTATAAAACTATTTGAAAACTATTATATATGTATTCCGATATATATTTAACCTGTACTTTTGAATGAATTTTGAATTTAAAACAACTCTCTGCTCACAAATGAAATATGTCAGGAGAGTAATGCAACCTGTAGAACGATAATAAGATAACTGGTAACAAAACCTAGATATAGTGCACATAAACTAAGCATGGAAATAGTACAAAAATCATCTCAAAAGTACAAACCCTGGTAATGTACAGCATATCATAAAATGTACATCCTAAAACATAGTATTAAAGAAAATACAAACCCTAGTAGATTCTAACTAGAGAATCCAAGACATAGGGTTAGGAAATGCATTGAAAACATTTACCTAGCAAATCAAGTAATTAATTTAGAGAAATAGAATAGGCAGGCTAGGGATTCATACCCGATCTTGAAGCTCTGTTAATGGCTGAACCTACACACTCAAATAGCCAACATTAACAATGCAATGCAGATTTGACCAATGTTTTATGACCAAATCACTTGGGGACTACCACGTTACTCCCAACCATGACCTAGAACCATTCCTGGTTCGAATCCAGATCCCCCTGAGCTGGAATCCAACATGAAAGTAGCTTAGAGCTCCTAAGTTAGGGTTTCCTAACTGGTAATCAGTTTTGAATCAATCCTCTTTCCCTTGGAGGAAAAGTTCTCCAAGAAAACACTTGAGAGGAAAAACAGGTAGAATAATAAAAATCCTAGATAGAAATTAGAACCCCCAAGCCTTTGCTTGGCTTGTGTCTTTATAGACATACTTTTCAGTAAAAGGGGTAGTTAAATCAAGAAATCCTTGATTTCTTGATTTAACCCTTCTTAATTTACTGGGGTAATTTCAATCCTTAACCTAGGAACTTTTAACTAGTTCCTAGTTAGTCTTTCATAGATATTTCACTATTTATTAATCCTTTAATAATAAATAATAATTGATGGAGCTTCTCTTCTTTCTCTATTCAATTATATAATTAATCATAATTAATTTTTTATACATACTATGTATAAAATACATAGTATTAGAATACTTGTTAGCATTTGTCTTTCGACATCATGTATTATGATCCCTAGACTCAACGGCATTTCTTCATGAAGGTCAAGTAGATAGATGGTTAGGGTCTACTAGGCTAGGTAAATCTAAACATCCTTGCATGTTGTATTTCCCTCGTATAACATGATATCTCTTCAGTACTTGATGAGAATACAAAAATTCAAAATTTCATTTACTCACTTATAAATAATTATGATGACATCAATATTTTTCTTGATTCGTTTTCATTCAGAAGTTATTAAATTCTTTTCAGTAACCCCTAGCACTTACCAAAGCCCATATTCCATGCTTATAATAGGGAGTTACAAACATAGTGCAATTCTAGATCTCTCGCTCAGCACTAAATGCTAGGATGTACTTGTACAATACAGCTAGAGATACAATGGCCAAGGATCCAATGCTATAGAGCTTATGTGCAACATCAACATGGAATGCTCTAGATCTTATGCCCAAAATTTTCAATTATATTTTCATGTGTTCCAGAGCTTTATGCTCAACAAAAATTTAAGTACTCATGTGCTTGAGATCCTCTCGCTCAACACAAAACATCTCATCGATCATGTGCTTCAAGGTCCATGCCCAATAGAAAAAAAATCATCAATTATGTGCTTCAGGGTCCACGCCCAACACAACCAACATATATATCATCAATAATTGGCTTACGCCCAATATACAAAACAAATGATCATGTTCATATTGTAATGTCCCTCTTAGCCCTTGATGCCAATAAGTGTGGAAACAGGGTAAACTTTTTTTTGTTTCTTTATTACTATAAATGGGTCGAACCTGTTAGTGGCAAACTTTACAAGAGACTTCATGTATAATATGTCAGAACCATGTGCATGGAGAAAAAAACAATCATTTAAGAATTCCCTTTATTATAATTCACAATATGTCATCATCATAGTGCCCTGAAAGAGACTTACTATGCATATCATAAAATAGTAAATTAACAGTAACATTTTCATTATCTTTTACAGTATTACCTTCCATTTTCTTAACAGGATCACATGTACATAAAATACCATGAAGAGAATAAAACATTCAGGCACATCACATAGAGACACCCATAGAAGGTTATGAAGCAAAAACATGAAAGAGACAGAAAACAATGAAGTACGTGGTTCACCCCAAACCCGGGGTTATGTCCACCAAACGGTCGCATCATGCGACATATATTTTCATAAAAGGTTACAATACAAGCTCAACATGTTTACCATGATTTCTTTCCCTTTTTCATGGACTCCATCTCTGGGAGTAAATCCGAAGTTACTGCTAACAAAAACATAGGTACTTGTATATTGGCACATAACAATCATTCAAACTAAACCTATTTTACTTAATCTTTCTTAACGTTAAATAGCCATTAACCTGTCCATCCTAGAACTTCACCCTTGCCTGTTAAATGCAGAAGAAGGGGGAAGGTTGACAACTAAGCACAATAAAGTTTAATAATTCAGTACAGATAGCCACTAATACTAGGGCTAATAATTTTAATCACAAACCTCTGAGCTAACTTTTTAAAAATCTCTGTTTCAAATCCGAATGGATCAGGTGTAAGAGATTTTCCAGCAAAACAGCACACTTGCTCATATCTTTTTAAGCTTGATTTCCAAGTTGCCTACAATTGCGCAGCAGTGCACTGATTTCAAAAGAACATCCTTGCAGATTGACCCAAATCCATGGAAATGCATAAACATCAAAGTTCGAACTGTATTTATAACATGACCAAAAGAATATTCCCAACCATTAAATCTTGTAAGCATAGCCAGATCTTTTGGGTCTGCTCTTATTTTCATAATGTACAAGCAATTAGGAGAATAAAAACATCGTTCCTGCACTATAACGAATCACCAAATCAAAATGACAATATTTCAATGTACTAAAATAAATTCATTGACCGAAGGCCAACATCCAAGCACCAAGTCATATGGAGGCCACATACTCATTACATCAACGCACACCATGACAAAGTTTTCGACAGTCTGAGCACTGAACTCCCAAAATACACCATATCACGTTGTTCCCCTTTGTCACAAGAGAGAAAAAAAATAGACTTGACAACATATACAACCCCAGTGGCTAACGCATACAATGTACTAGATACGAGAAAACATACCCTATGTTTCATCAAGTTAAAGGAGCCAACACCTCTATCTCCAACCATGTGATAGATGAAAATGCAAGTTTAAAATACAGAGATAGGAATAATATTGAAAATACAGAAGTTCATATAATTACAAACAAAACGCTTGATCATCAATGTAAATCAATAATTGAAAAATCATGAAAAACAAAAAGGAACTAGCGACCTTGCAATTTAGTGCCATTCCACAGATTAATCCATCGTGGAGTCGTAGATAGATGAGGACAGGCATGAGGAAGAGTCAAAAGAGAAATCAAACTTTCAAGCATTATAAAGCATACAGGTCGCATGGGTAATCACCAGAGTATAAAGGAGCGGAAACCCTAAGTACGTCTTGAGACGACCCAGTGCTGGTATAGCTTTATATAACCATGGAATAGTTTTTTTTTTTTTTAAATGCTTTATCTTATGTACAAAAGGAAACACTCCATTATACACCTATCCCAAAATAGAGAGGGATTACTCTCAAAAGAAAACCCTTCAATTCATAAAAAGCCCATGCGAAGGAGTGGCCACGCATCCTTCATCTTAACGCGAGCATAAGCTAAATCAAAATTAGTTAAACCCTATATATATAGGTAATATATCCATCGTAGATTTGATTATGTGTCCTCTTAATTCATTTAGCAAACAACAGAGTTAAAACAATCTACTAAGAGATAACGCATACAAGCTTACCTCCAGCGCGATCTTGCATATAGATATGTCACGGTTGTACCACCGGACTCTTGGATGCTCCAAAGGACGCCTACACGAGGGAACATCCCTCCGCAAATTTCCACCGCTAACTCACAAGGATCACAGGGAGATCAATAAAACGTTTTTAAGAAAAAAGAGGACATTAACAGCTAACAGCCCTCCATTATCTAGTCAATGGCACTATCTACAAGGCACAGAACCCCAAAATGACATGGGTCACTTTATGGAATAGAGACATGAGTATATTTTTTTGTCACTGCATTTTGGTGTAGGAAGCCCTTTCCCTCCTTGCGTTGTTCTCTGACCTAAGTGCATACCTTTTGCACTGACATGGCAGCATCTCGCACAATGATCCCGGTATCCGTTTCTCAAAAAAAAATCATCCTTTTAATCTCATAGATGACAGACTAGCGAGTCCCCCCTTTTTAACGACTCAAAGCCACCTTATATAAGGGTAAAAATCCCAACAGTTCTTTTTATGGCCATCATGATTCGCCCTCATCAATGGCTATGAATCTAGTAGTTATAATAACTACTAAACGTTAGTAGTCACACCAAAACAAATTCAGGGATTTCAGCATACTAAATGGCTATGAATCCGGGTAATCTATAAATGGCTGAAAATCAGAAATCAGGGAATGAATTAAGAGTATTCAATGCTGCCCCACTAAATAGCTGGTGTAACGTCCCCTTAACTAATCAATTTATCCAGCCATCAAAAACGCCTTCACTATTTAAATGCTATAATCCAGGGAAGCTCAATTAGCATTCATAATTTTCCTCCACCATTCAAGGCATAGTGATATGAGGAACTCCAACTACGGCATGATGCACTATTCATGTGACCATTCATACGCCATGCGAGGTCGTACCTCATGTTTTCCATCATCATATTTTCATTAAGATTATGATTGTATTACTATTATTAATACTGCATTTCATTGATGCCATTATTCCTTATGTTGTGGACGAACTATTTTGCAACGCTTTCAAAAATAAAAAGGTGAGTTGTCTTTCTTTTACATTTGTCTCATAAATGAAATTCCTCTTGTTACCTGTTATTGATGATAATATATCTATATATATAGAATTTCCTTTTTCTATAATTTCTACTAATATCTTTATATAGGAGGAATTAGTTCCAGTATAAGTGCTACAATAATGTATGTGTGCTGTATATAATATATGTGTGCATGTGGTTTGCTTCATCTTCTATGTTATACATACATTATATATCACAAATATATGTATTCAACATATATATACTATTCTCCAATATTATATACATATGGCTCCACATATAGTTCATACATGTAGGAGGCTTTTATATATATATATAAGGTTCCATTATTATATGTATGTTCTTACATATAATGTAGGTAGGTAGGAGGTTTTTCATTACCAGGAAATGTTGTAACATTATATGTTCAACATACAATATCAAATATATGTATGCCTCCAACACATATATATAATTCTTCATTATCATGTATATAGGGTTCCACTATTATATATACATGAGGTTTGTTTCACCATATAACTTTCCATGATTATATGTTACTTTATATGTTCTCCTCATATATATACACATCTCCAATATATATATATATAGTATTCTTCATTATTTTATATGTAATGTTTTACATATAATATATATATATATATATAGATATGTATGTATGTATGTATGTATGCAACTTATTTCAGCATGTGATGTCCCATGATTATAGGTAACATTAGATGTTCTTCAAATAATACATACCTCAAATGTATATCTCCATCATACATATAATGTTCTTCATTGTTATAATAATGTTAGAATGTCTCATGTTCCGTTGATTAACTTGTAGTGGGAGTAGCCTCATTGTGGTGAGGGTTTTCTATTCCTAATGGACGCATTTATGGTTCATTTCTATTTTTACGAGTCGTAGTCGCTCTTAGGTCTTCAAGTTGGGAGGGGGATCTTACATCCTTTCCCCCTAGAATAAACACCGTCCTTGGTGTTACTTGTTCATCATCCCTAACCTTGCTGGCCCCCTTTTGCTTATTTTCACATTCTGGTGAGCGAAAATGAATTTTGCTTCTTAACCTCTTTTCCGCCCGACTTACGAAGACTATTGTCAGATCTTACGTACTTTAATATTTATAAGAATGAGGATTGTATTATGTTCCCAACTTGAAACACTACTTTAGATCTGCATCCTATCAACATCAATGTAAAACCAATAATTCAACAAAATTTAGTTTTCATCATTCCTTCACATTTACACATTAAGATATGTAACCGTTCAGTGACTTGGAAAGCTACTAACACAAATTTCATTTTTTCGTTATCCTTTGAAATATCCCTAGAGTTAAATGTTTGGGTGGACTTACATTTATTTCTGAGGTTACTCTCCCTTTTGACCACCAGTCAAAAGTTTTCTCCTCAGTGACATCAGACAATGTCCTGTCTTCCAAATGTCCATTTTTTCCTAGGTCTTTTCTTGCCACACCAGGGGCCTAACACCAATGTGCTCACGTAGAAATCGCTTGCCTAACACCATTGTTCTCCTATGGCATTCATGTCTGACACCGATGTGCTCATGTGGTAATCACTTTCCTAACACCATGTTGCGGGGTTGCTCCCGCAACATGCAATTTTTTTTTAGTATATATTTCACCTTACTAATCATAATGCACACTCCTTGGTGCTTCACATGAATTTTACCGTCATTGTCCTTACTTGTGAGTCAGCTATACGGTTACTCAAAGCATCTGTCAGTAACTCACAATTTTATTAACTAATCATAAGTCACAGCAGTTTAATCATCACTTATGAGTCATATAACCCTGTAAATTGTCTAGGAAATTAATCCTTACACATTTCTGAGCAAGTTGAGTGCAACTTATTTATGCAGGAAGATTTTTATATATCGAAGTGCATGTTGATTGTAACACTCGTCATCATCATGGTGAAGCCTGCAATGTCAGTATAAAACCACATAATCCACAGTTAAATCCTTAAAATCATGAGATTCGATAGTCAACATTCCTTAACCTCATTATTTAAGGCAGTGAATACTTTTTCTACCAGTCAATGCTGACCGATACTGTTCTTGGCATATCCTGCAGTGTCAGTGTATAATGTTATGCAACATTCATCAACTCAAATATCTTTAGACATCTTTACCCATCTGTTGTTTGGATAATTATAGTGAAGAGACATTCCATCTTCACACCACATTTATGTGTGGCAAGCTAGGGACATAGGCATTGTGCTAACATCAGTAATTCCAAGTGAGTTGCTTACCACCATTTCAGACCTTAACCACTTATGTTAGGTTTGATGACATTCTTGTTCATCCAATACATTCTCTATATTTAGTGTAATACCATGAGAAGCATTACAAGATACCTTTACCATTCACTTTGGCTATATTTTAGACAAATTTCATAGGTAATCTAGTTAATTCACATTCAATTATTCAGTTGTGGTCCAATTGGGAATTCCACAATTCACCACCTGCAAAAATCCCAATGCTCTGTGAGTTACATATAATTTCATTTCAAACATAAAAAATATCATAATCTTTACTTGACATATTCCTTCTTCTGGAGCCTAGAAGCTCCTCAACACAACTTCCATATCTCTAGGCATACTTGATGTTTCATGCCTACTCGCTCAACGCATTATCCATGAGGTAACTTGATATTCCCCATGCTCCGTAGCTTATGATCAAGATATGTCTACCTAAGCCCTCTAGACCTAAGTGACTTACATTATACATCCAATCATAACTTTATGTTCTAGTGTTAATGCATATAGAGACCATCTCAAAAGTTCCTTATACTAGAAATTTTTCCAAAACTTTTTGTAAAGTATATCTTAACATAACAAATTATTGAAGCTATGGTTTCCAAAAATTCCAACATAACTATTCAAATCTTGGTAACCTTCATAATAAGCAGGGAATCATACAGACTCCAAATGTTACCATTTCTACCAAGGATTTCATCTTTGCCTTTGGTCCTCATGTGATGCTGCTTCTTGTAACCATGCACACCTGCATTATCTGCTCACAAATTCTTTCTCAAAATAAGTCGCATCTTACCCTCATAAACAAATTACATGATAACATGTTCCTATTTGACTGCGACAAAATATATTTGTGCATCATATCAAGGATTTACTTCCTCTTCAATATCTTTTGATGTGTTAATATTATGCACTTAATCTTACTAAACACAATTTCAACTTGCACTTCACTTCATCAATATGTATGTAAAACACATAAGTATATCTTGCTTTAGACAAGCCTAATACTATCTTCATTTTCTTATTCCCCAAATTAGACAAATAACCCTCCCTATATTTTAGTGCATGCAACTAACTTCTTGCATTACCCATAATTCTTAAAAACCCATGCAAAGACTTCAGCAATATTTCTTTTCTAGCGTGCATTATAATATCACATAGTTAAATCACATAATTCACAACATACCTGCATGTTGATGAGTCCATCAGGTCCAAGTGTTTTAACTTTTCTCTAATACCATATGTAATGTCCCTCTTAGCCCTTGATGCCAATAAGTGCGGAAATAGTGTAAAAAAAAAATTGTTTCTTTATTACTATAAATGGGTCCAACCTGTTAGCGAAAAACTTTACAAGAGACTTCATGTCTAATATGTCAGAACCATGTGCATGGAAAAAAAACAATCATTTAAGAACTCCCTTTAATGTAATTCACATTATGTCATCATCATAGTGCCCTGAAAGAGACTTACTATGCATATCATAAAATAGTAAATTAACAGTAACATTTTCATTATCTTTTACAGTGTTACCTTCCATTTGCTTAACAGGATCGCATGTACAGAAAATACCATGAAGAGAATAAAACATTCAGGCACATCACACAGAGACACCCATAGAAGGTTATGAAGCGAAAACATGAAAGAGACAGAAAACACTAAAGTACGTGGTTCACCCCAAACCCAGGGTTACGTCCACCAAATGGTCGCATCATGTGACATATATTTTCATAAATGGTTACAATACAAGCTCAACATGTTTACCATGCTTTCTTTCCCTTTTTCATGGACTCCATCTCTGAGAGTAAATCTGAAGTCACAGCTAACAAAAACAGAGGTACCTAACAATCATTCAAACTAAACCTCTTTTACTTAATCTTTCTTAATGTTAAATAGCCATTAACCTGTCCATGTTAGAACTTCACCCTTTCCTGTTAAATCTAGAAGAAGGGGGAAGGTTGACAACTAAGCACAATGAAGGATAATAATTCAGTACAGACAACCACTAATACTAGTGCCGATAATTTTAATCACAAACATCTGAGCTAACTTTTTAAAAATCTCTGTTTGAAATCCGAATGGATTAGGTGTAAGAGCTTTTCCAGGAAGACATCACACTTGCTCATATATTTTTGAGCTTGATTTCCAGGTTGCCTACAATTGAGCAGCAGTGCTCTAAGTTCAAATAAACATCCTTGCAAATTGACCTAAAGCCATGGAAATGCATAAACATCAAAGTTCGAACTGTATTTATAACGTGACCAAAAGAATATTCCCGACCATTAAATCTTGTAAGAATAGTCAGATCTTTTGGGTCTGCTCTTATTTTCATACTGTAAAAGAAATTAGGAGAATAAAAACATCATTCCTGCACTATAATGAATCACCAAATCAAAATGAAAGGATTTCAAGGTACTAAAAGAAATTCATTGGTCGAAGGCCAGCATCCATGCACCAAGTCATATGGAGGCCACATACTCATTACATCAATGCACACCATGACAAATTTTTCAACAGTCTGAGCACCGAGCTCCCAAAATACACCATATCATGTTGTTCCCCTTTGTCACAAGAGAGAAAAAAAAAAGGCTTGACAACATACATAACCCCAGCAGCTAACACATGCAATGTACTAGATATGGGAAAACATACCCTATGTTTCGTCAAGGAAAAGGAGCCAACACCTCTATCTCCAACCATGTGATAGATGCAAATGCAAGTTTAAAATAAAGAGACAGGAATAATATTGAACATACAGAAGTTCATAGAATTACAAACAAAATGCTTGATCATCAATGTAAATCAATAATTGAAAAATCACGGAAAACAAGAAGGAATGAGTGACCTTGGATTTTAGTGTTATTACACAGATTAATCCACCGTGGAGTCGTAGATAGATGAGGACATGCATGAGGAAGAGTCAAAAGAGAAATCAAACTTTAAAGCATTATAAACCATACAGGCTGCATGGGTAATCATCGTGAGGATGTTTTTAAGATAAACCAGAGTATAAAGGAGCCAAAACCCTAAGTACGTCCTGAGACGACCCACTGTTGGTATAGATTTATATGAGCATGGCACAGTTTGGTTGTTTTTTTTAACACTTTATCTTATGCATAAAAGGAAACACTCCATTATACACCTATCTGAAAACAAAGAAGGATTACTCTCAAAAGAAAACCCTTCAATTCATAAAAAGCCCATGCGAAAGAGTGGCCACCCATCCTTCATCTTAATGTGAGCATAAGATGAATCAAACTTAGTTAAACCCCATATATATAGGTAATATATCTATCGTAGATTTTAGTCTGTGTCCTCTTAATTCATTTAGCAAACAATAGAGTTAAAACAATCTACTAAGAGATAACGCATACAAGCTTACCTCCAGTGCAAGGTTGCATATAGAGATGTCATGGTTGTACCACTGGACTCTTGGATGCTCTGAAGGACACCTACACAAGGGAACATCCCTCCCCAAATTTCCAGCGCTAACTCACAAGGATCATAAGGAGATCAATAAAACTTTTTTAATAAAAATGAGGACGTTAACAGCTAACAACCCTCCATTATCTAGTCAATGGAGCTGTCTAAAAGGCACAGAACCCCAAAATGACATGGGTCATGCTATGGAGTAGAAACATGAGTATATCTTTTTGTCACTGTGTTTTGGTACAGGCATCCCTTCCCCTCCTTGCCTTGTTCTCTGACCTAAGTGCATACCTTTTGCACTGACATGGCAGCATCTCGCACAACGATTCCAGTTTCCGTTTCTCAAAAAAAATTCATCCTTTTAATCTCATAGACGACAGACTAGCGAGTCCCCCCTTTTTAACGACTCAAATCCACCTTATATAAGAGTAAAAATCCCAACGGTTCTTTTTATGACCATCATGATTCACCCTCATCAATGGCTATGAATCTAGTAGTTATAATAATTGCTGAATGTTAGTAGTAACACCAAAACAAATTCAGGGATTTCAACATACTAAATGGCTATGAATCCGGGTAATCTAATAATGGCTGAAAATCAGAAATCACGGAATGAATTAAGGGTATTCAATGCCACCCCACTAAATAGCTAGTGTAATGTCCCCTTAACTAATCAATTCAGCCAGCCATCAAAAATGCCTTCACTATTTAAATTCTATAATCCAGGGAAGCTCAATTAGCGTTCATAATTTTCCTTCACCAATCGAGGCATAGTGATATGAGGAACTCCAACTACGGCATGATGCACTATTCATGTGACCATTCATACGCCATGTGAGATCGTACCTCATGTTTTCCATTATCTTATTTTCATTAAGATTATGATTGTATTACTATTATTAACACAACATTTCATTGATGCCATTATTCCTTATGTTGTGGACGAACTATTTTGCAACGCTTGCAAAAATAAAAAGGTGAGTTGTTTTTCTTTTACATTTATCTCATAAATGAAATTCCTCTCATTACCTGTTATTGATGATAATATATCTATATATATAGAATTTATTTTTCTATAATTTCCACTAATATCTTTATATAGGAGGAATTAGTTCCATTATAAGTGCTACAATAATGTATGTGTGCTGTATATAATATATGTGCTCATGTGGTTTGTTTCATCTTGTATGTTCTAAATACATTATATATCACAAATATATGTCTTCAACATATATATACTATTCTCCAATATTATATACATATGGCTCCACATATAGTTCATACATGTAGGAGGCTTTTATATATATATATAAGGTTCCATTATTATATGTATGTTCTTACATATAATGTAGGTAGGTAGGAGGTTTTTCATTACCAGGAAATGTTGTAACATTATATGTTCAACATACAATATCAAATATATGTATGCCTCCAACACATATATATAATTCTTCATTATCATGTATATAGGGTTCCACTATTATATATACATGAGGTTTGTTTCACCATATAACTTTCCATGATTATATGTTACTTTATATGTTCTCCTCATATATATACACATCTCCAATATATATATATATAGTATTCTTCATTATTTTATATGTAATGTTTTACATATAATATATATATATATATATAGATATGTATGTATGTATGTATGTATGCAACTTATTTCAGCATGTGATGTCCCATGATTATAGGTAACATTAGATGTTCTTCAAATAATACATACCTCAAATGTATATCTCCGTCATACATATAATGTTCTTCATTGTTATAATAATGTTAGAATGTCTCAAGTTCCGTTTATTAACTTGTAGTGGGAGTAGCCTCATTGTGGTGAGGGTTTTCTATTCCTCATGGACGCATTTATGGTTCATTTCTATTTTTACGAGTCGTAGTTTCTCTTAGGTCTTCAAGGTGGGAGGGGGATATTACACATATGTAGTGGGGTATTTGAACTTATATAAAATAAAACATCAATATAATCATCGTGATCAATAGGTTCATGCCTATAAATTGTAGGTCAAAAATTCGAAATATTACACCATGGGTTTAACATTTCAATATAGACCATACTAAACTAACCTCATTTATTTGATAACCTACTTACAATTAACATGCATACATGCCTAAGACATTGCACGCAGCTGTATTGAAGGTGTAGCAAAACCATTAGCATCCCATGAAGACAAATTGCAGATAACTTGTGAAACGAAATTGCAGAGAACACTATGAACACCATCAATAGAAATCACATACTCCTATATTAAAGTCATGAATCCCTGTCGGAGAAATACACATATCATATCGAGAAATAAAAATTGTGGATGGTAAGCACAGAAGCTTCCAAACATTGACATAAAAACCTAACCTCCTATATTTATAACATTGTCATTTTTCACGTCAACACGTAGTGCAAAAAGACCCATGATCTGCTCCTTGTAAGCTTAGTGGACGATGAATGTGTGGGTTGTGTATTGGATAACAATAGAAGTATGTCACACCCTTGTACCACCAATTCGGTAGGTCTATGTGACTACTAAACTATACTATATAGACAATGCAAGGATTAGAGTGCCAAATATGATGATTGTGTCAAACCTTTTAATGTTTATGGGGTGTATTGTGTTTGGAATAGTAGTAGTTGTGGATTACGATAGTTATCATTTATTACTTTGTATATGAATAACACTAGTTTAGACATTAAATTGGTATTTTAAATAAGGCTCAATTACGTATTTAAAAGAAGTTACACCTTCATCATGAATATATATGTATTTCTAAATGTTTAAGATATATATTATAACGGTGTTTATACAAACTTTACAATGTCAAAAATTTTGAAAATCCATACAATTAGTCTAAGCAATATTCATTTCATTGAATTGTAAATATAGAGATATATTTTGGATTTTTTTGTGGTTGTAATCACCTAAATAATTTCAACTCAATAATAAAAGGAAAGAAAAAATTCCCAACTTTGACATTAATAAAATGTATGATCATTCAATCTTAAAATCCAATATTTATTTTTATATGAAACCCCAATCATGCCCAACAGTTTCCCTATATAAACTATTTGTTATAGTGAATATTGTAGATTGAAATACAAAACCAAAGACCTAATATATTTATTCTATATGAAACCCAATGCAATGCAATTCTAGACGAATTTCTAGATACAATGTTACTTATAGTTATTTAAGGTTGCATGTTATTTCCATTATTTAAAGACTTTACAACTGCATCATCGTCATCATGTGATGATGATGTTGATGACGATGATGATGACAAGGATGAAAACGATGCTAATGATGATGGATATGGTGATCACCATGTTGATCTCATATGAAATGATGAAGAAGATGATGATGATGATGACAACGACAATGATGATGATGATGAAGATGGTGATCACCATGTTGATCTCATATGAAATGATGAAGATGATGATGATGATGATGATGATGATGATGATGATGATGATGATAATATTAATGATGATGTTGATTATGATGATGTTGTTGTTATTGATGGTGATGATGACAATGATGTTTGAGTCTGGAAAACCTCCCACACCGTTAACGCATGTGTTTAGTGTAACCATGCCAAATTTCACATCAACCTGGCACATATATAAAAAAATCATGATTGGACCCACAGAGCACATTAATTAATCTATAGTTATGGTTTTTGTTTCCCGATTCATTATTCATAGCCAATTTTTACGATGAAGATGATGATGAATTTGGCGATCATGATGACGATGACGACGACGATGATGGTTATGATTATAACGATGATTATGATGATGTTGATGATGATGACGATGATGATGATGATGTTGTTGATGACAATGACAACAACCATGCCGACGAAAATGATGATGATGATGATGAAGATAGTGATCACCATGTTGATCTCATATGAAATGATGAAGAAGAAGAGGAAGCTGATGATGATGATGATGTTGATGACAATGATGACAATAACGGTGATGATGACGATGACGACGATGATGATGATGTTGATGATAATATTAATGACAATGTTGTTGTTGATGACGGTGATGATGATGATGTTCGAGTCTAGAAAACCTCCCTTACCATCAATGCATGTGTCTAGTGTAACCATGCCAAATTTCACACCAAGTTGGCACATATATAAAACATTTCATCATTGGCCCCATAGAGAAAATTAATTAATCTATAGTTATGTTTTTGGTTGATCGATTCATTACTGACAGCCATGTTTGATGATGAAGATGACAATGAAGTTGATGACGACGACGATGATGATGATGATGATGAGGAGGATGATGACAATGATGAAGATGATGATAACGATGATTATGATGATGTTTATGATCATGATGTTGATGATGATTTTGATGAAGACGATGATGATGATGATGATGACGACGATGATGATG
Source organism: Pseudotsuga menziesii (assembly GCA_001517045.1). NCBI lineage: Eukaryota > Viridiplantae > Streptophyta > Pinopsida > Pinales > Pinaceae > Pseudotsuga > Pseudotsuga menziesii. Next base: position 100,656 of record LPNX010832171.1, read on the forward strand.
TTGATAACGGTGATGAAAATGGTGATGATGATGATGATGTTGATGATGACAGTCATGTTTGACGATGATGATGATCATGATGATGACGATGATGATGATAACAATGATTACGATGATGTTGATGATGATGATGTAGATCATGATGATGATGATGATGATGATGATGATGATGATAATGATGTTGATGACAATGATGTTGTTGATGATGATGATCATGTTTTTTGACTTTGGAAACCTTCCCACATCGTGAATGCATGTATATAATCTAACCATGCCAAATTTCACAGCAAGCGAACACATATATAAAACATTTCATCATTGACCCCATGTAGAAATTTAATTAATATATAGGTATGGTTTTTGTTGCTTGAATTTTTAGTGAAAGTCTTGTTTGAAAACAAAAATGACGATGAAGATCATGATTATTATGATGACAAAGACAATGAAAAAAGCACATTGATGAAGAACATTATGGAAACAGATTAATGTTAGTTACTCTTTTTAAAACAAATAAGATAAAATAATATTTCTAATTAAATTATTGAATTTTTTAGTACCAATAAAATTCAATATTTATATCACAATATTCAATCAAAATATATAGAGTAGATGAATTACTAAATACCCCATACACTTCAATAGACTTCCTCATTTTCTTCATCCAAGCCATCATCTGTATCATCAGATCCAAAGTCAGTACTGTAAGGATTTCCCATATCATCATCATCATCTAATTTAGTTATGATCGTCATGTCATTGTCAATATCATCTTCATGGGAATTGTATGCTACATCATCTAATTCAACTAATTCTTGGACATCTTCTTTTGTATCATCATGATCATCTAACCCATGTGATCATCATATTCATCATCGTATTATTTTAGACGCTCTTCATTACCTTCCTCTATGTTATACTTTATCAACCTTCCCCTTGGATTGTGTCTCACAACAAATGACCAACCGCTTTACCTAGAACCTTAGAATAAAATTCTTGTTCACATTGGATTGGAAGAAGATAGGGATCTGTTCCTAGCTCAAAAAACCTTGTATTTACCATGGTAAATCCATTATCGTGTTGATTAATAGTTCTATCGAAATCACATTGATTCAATCATAACATGTACCATTTGAAAACAAACAGAACTACCTTGATGGATTTAAAGTCACACTGAAGAATATCTTCCAGATACCCATAGTATCAATTTTCAGAGAGTTCTGGATGTCTGTCACTTCTAGATGAAACATTAGTCACCTTAAAGACTACATATATCCCATAATATAATGTTTTATTTGTTTCATCCAACTTTTTGATTCGATATCTACAACAATTGTACACCATATACTTATGGTGTTTTACCTATATTAAGCCATACACAAAAATATTAGATAATGATTCAATATTTATTATTAAGTGCATGTTTATGCAACCATGCAGGGAAGAAAAAAACGTGTACATCAATATGTAATTTGAAAAAAAATTGAATTAGAATGGTTGATTAATATTCTTTCCTTCTTATCTTTTAAACCATATGTTAAATCTATTTCCCTTTGTGTAATATTTGTATCTCCATTGCAATGTGTTTCTTTAACCAATGAACCCACACCTTTCCATGATGTTCCATGACCCGATTGTTCACATCATTCGATCTATACCTACATCCAATCAAGATTTTTTGCAATGTATAAATGAATTGCATCCCACTCTCGACCAACTACTTGATGACAATAAAAATTAAAATTCAAGACAGATGTAAATTATCTTAGCAAAGTATACGCTCTTAATTGATGCAATAGATTGAATATGCAAATAGTCTATGTATGATATATATACATAATAGTCAATAGTCAAATGTACCATATTAATTAACATACACTAGATAATAATTAACTTTCACCTTCCTCATCCTTCCTTTCCCCTTCTGGCACTCCCCTTCAAATTTTTTATTGGAGTCTAGATCACAAATGCGACACAAATTGAGCTTTGACGATAAATTAGGAAGATATTCACTAACATATAACATGTTTTGGTATACCATACATTCCTACATCATAGAACCCCCAACACGTGCTCGTTGTCTAACCAAAACCTTCATAAATTTCAAGTTCCTCTCAACCATCCACATGGACCTTGAGTGCATAGGTCCACACAATTCAATCTCCTCAATTTGGTGTATGATTTAGTGTTCGTGTGCATTGAAAAATGCCAAAGGTAGATGATTCTAAATTTCACACATGAGATGAGTAATTTCTCTCCTCGAATACTTTATATCTTCTTTATGGATTTCTTTAGTAGACAACCATCTACAAGTCATGCAAACCAATAACGATATTTAACAAAAAAAACATTAAATTACATAACATGAATTAGTGTAAAAATATATATATATAAATTATAGGATGAATTAAATAAACACTAAGAACATGCAAATAATCTCTAGTTACCTCATGTATTTCCCAAGATTATATATAACTTGATTGACATTGTTGTTGAAGTTGTCCAGGAGAGAGAGAGGTAGAACATACTGTAACAATATACAAACCAAATCATTTTTTAAACAAAGAGTAGACAAACAAAATAGCAACAATATGCACTGGAATTAAAAAAATAATAATTATATGGATACAACAATAATAATTACCTTGATGAAGACATGCCAATCATGCGTTTTCACCCCCACAAAATCATCTTTGTTTGTTATGATATTCTTCATGTTTGCACAAAATCTAGTGGAAAATTTAATATTCTTCATGACTTATTTTACAACATTACTTTGCTGCTCCATAAACATCTAGAGAATTGAGTTTATATTAATTTGGTCTTCGTTGTTATGAAATTGAATGACGTCTTTCATTGCATGGTTTCCTTCCTGAATTTCTTTATTGATGTAATTGTAACCTCAAAATGTATTCACTTGTATTTCTTATCTATTTGTAACCTGATGTTTATTCCAGGGTGTACTTGTGTCATGTCATGCCTCAATGTTCCTATCGGGAGGATCCATAATGTAAGCAAGTCATGTCAAGTCATTGTGGGTAACCCTCCTATTGTCTAAGGGTTAAAGTCCCAGCAGTTCTGGGGCACTAGGGTTATTAGACTCTCCTAGAGAGGTTGACCCTAGTAAGGTTTTAGTCATGTCAGGAATTAGTATAAATAGAGAGGTGACCTCTCTATTTATCACACAACTCATCCACACTCAGTTGTAGCGCATAGATGAGGAAGAGAAAGACACTGGGGCAAGGAATAAAGAGGTTATTGCTATCGGGATATCATCTTACTATTTTTGGGTTTCACTTTAGTGCTGATTCTATCTCCGAGGAAGTTGCAGGGTTTTCTCCATTTATGGTTTCCCTGAGGAAAAACACTGTGTTCATCGTCTCTTGTGTTTGATTGTTGTGCTTGTTGTTCTCTCATTTAAAGATCCTAACGAAATGCTAGCTTAATGCTTCAAATCTAACATGGTATCAGAGCTAACCTCAGAACAAGACACTATGTAGCTGTAGGAACTAGGGCTTCCTATTTTGTGGATATCTCTCCACATATTTTCAACAAAAGTAGGGTGGCATAACTCTCCTCCCTATGGTGTATCTTTCTATCAAAGCATAATCCAATTCTAAGGTTTTTCAGTTTTGGACCCGACACTTCTGTTGGAAATTGGGGATTTTCACAGAAGTGGAATTTTTCAGTGAGCCCAGGCATAGATTGATCTTGTCCCCAAAATCGAAGTTAGGGGTCAAATTCAAAGCATTTGGTTAGATAGAACTCCAGAAAAGAAAAACCCTAATCTGCTCCTAAACTAGCGCTGTAGGATTTTAGCTCCAAATCCAGATCTCACATCTTTACCTGGTAAGATCTAAATCTTTTGTATTTCCATTTGAGGTTCTTAGTTAAGATGTCTCATCATACCAAGATTGATGAAAATATTAAGGGAGCTGATAACTTCCGAGCCTGGAAGTATATGATCTCCCTGGTCCTAGAAGAAAATGAGTTGGACTCTTATATCAATGAGGAGGTTCCAGTTCTAGAGGGATATGAGGCCAAGGCTTTACATAAAAAGAATTTGGTTATGGTAAAGAGGATAATTATAGATTGTATCAAATATCACCTCATTCCACAGGTGTCCTCCATCAAGCACCTAAGGCCATGTTTGATGCCCTAACGAAACTGTTTGAAGGGAAGAACATCAATCAGAAAATGACTCTAAGGAACCAGTCGAATAATTTCAATATTTAGAATGAGGAGACCATCCAATCATACTTCACAAGGGTCTCCCAGATCAGAGAACAACTAGAAGTTGTAGATGAAGAAGTGGAGAATGCAAAAATTGTGATGACAACATTGAATGTCCTACCTAGGTCATGGGATTATTTCATCCAAGGAATCTATGCTAGAAATAAGTTGCTTAAGTTCAATATACTGTGGGAAGAATGTTCTCAAGAAGAAGCTCAGATAACAGCTCAAGGAAAAAAGATAGGAAGTGAACATCAAGCTCTCACATTACACTCCAAGAAAGGAAGAAGGGAAAATCATCATCACCAAGGTAAGAATTCTCATCAGAAAAATAATGTTGGAAGAAGGGATTCATCTAGACTCAGATGTTATACATGCGATGAAATAGGACACTTTGCTAGAAATTTTCCCAAAAATAAGAATGGAACCAAGAATAAGAGGAAATCCAAAAGAAGACATCATGCTCACACTACTGACACTACTACATTTCGATCCAAAATCCGACGGCCATCATGTCGGATTTTCGACACTTTCCTGTCGCATGTACGACACTTTGATTTTTTCTTAAGCGTCGGAAACTTGGCGTCGGTTATCCGACACTTAAATCACCGTCACTTAAGCGACACCTACATAACCGTTGCTTAAATGTAAAGTGTCGTTTAAGCGACAGAATATTTTCGACGGTAGAATTTTTTTTTTGAAAAATAGCCTCCATAACCGTCGCTTAAGCGATGAATATCAACGTAAGGCGTCGGATATGCGACACCTGCAACTGTCGGATAAGCGACGGAGATCGAAAATGGCGTCGGAAAAGCGATGGAAATCCAGAGAAAGGCGTCGAAAAAGCGACAGAGGAAACCATCGCTTAAGCGACGCCTGTGGAAATTTTTTTTTTTTAAAATATCTCGAAATTGTCACTACTACCACACTATTTTATGTCACTACTACCACACTATTTTCATTTGAAGTACTGATAGCTATCACTATTAACGTTCAATTTTCTAACTCATAAAATTTAGAATGTTATATCTAAGTAGGCTTCACCTGAATCAAGATATATGACCTATAAATCAGAATTCTTGGATAGGTTGGCTGTTCTTGGTATTTATACAAGTCTCTTATAGCTCCGAATTTGAAAGAGAGTGCTCGTGCACTTCCACACATTTTCTTGCCCAAGTTCAATATTTCAGAAACCATTTATTGCTCTAAAAGCTGACCATACCAAATAAATGGCTTGACTTGCAAAAACCATATTACACTTTCCATAGAGTTGGGTAATATTTCTAAACCCTACCAACCATACCCACTTGTTTCATTTAAAACACAAATAGTTATTCCTATTAACTGACTACTCCAATTCATAAATTTTAAATTGTAACAGCTAAATAGGTTTCGGCTGAATCAATATGTAATATGAGAATGTTATGGACCATAGGTGAAGCATGGTGAAAAGAGCTAAACAGATTTTCCAAGTGACTAGAGGAAACCAAAGTTGTTCCTGAGAATGGTAGCTTGTACTTTAATTTTTCAATAAACTCTGGGGTGATTGTACAAAAGAAGAAGCGCTACTTAACTAGAAAGGTAGCTTTGCATAAAAGTGCAATGTGACCTCTCCCAATGTATATGCAAGCAATCGGTTACCTGTCGTTTTAGAATATAATTAAAACTTAAATATATTGTAAAGTACAACTTTTTAAAGATTAAAACTGTAACTCTTCATCTCAGAAATCCTAGAAATACTTTATTGTATTCTATATTAAATCTCACAATACCTGAAAGATGTCTTCCCTGCACATTATATCGTGTCATACGACAGGATTCTCTTCAATTTTATTTGCAGTTTATTTACCAACAGGCAATTTGTGCTAGAAGGAATCTACAATTCAATTCATGCGCTAGCCAGGGCTTTAAAAGTTGGGGTTTAGGGTTTTGGGTTGCAGCATACATTACTGTAGTCATGTTAAATCAACAAGTTACAGTATTGCTATCAAAACAAAACACTGGCAGACAAAATTCGTTTCTTCACATCAACACATAATTTGTTGAGCGTTTAAAGAAGAGAAAGGGTCGGTGAAAGAAGGATTAATTGTAGCAATATTCCAAAATATAATGAAACGCAACAAATATTCCTACATACATACAGCAGAAGGAAATTCTTTTGAAAGTCGTGTGACATCCATTACCAAATGTTTTCCAACAGCTTTCAGCCTTCAGTGCTAATTTGTTTTTAACCCTTCACACGTAGAGATTCTGGAAGAATCCAATGTCAACATATAAACCACCATATATTGTTAAGAACATATCATAATATTATTACATATTTTGCAAAAAAATAAATCGATGCTACATGATCATTAAGCACACAGAAGTATGCCAAATGTGAAAACAGACTTAGTCACACCATTTCCCAGCAATTGCCGTTTTGCAGAAAAAATTACATACTGTAGGATTTCCTCACATGTAAGCAGATAATATGCAAAAAACAAAGAATGAAGTTTTCCTTCTGAAATGAGAAGGAACTTTACAGAATAATACAAGGCGAATGTTTTGACGCAGTGCAAACTTTTGATTATAACTGGCAATCTCCAAAATTACATGTTACAGAAAATATACTTCAATTGTGCTCCACTTCTTGGACCACCAACAAATGGACTACTGACGCAGAAAGACCTGTCTGTGGGCCAGAACAAGAAGCTGCTAACAAGAAGCTGCTAACAAGAAGCTTTATACAATCAGGATAACATTACATGAACATCAGTAGTCAATGCCTTCTTTATTTCGAATCTTTCCAAAAGAATTGAATGGGAAGAACTGTACAGCTGCACATAAGAGTCTATTCCATTAAAGATGCACATTATCGAATGGCACTACTTATTTGTAAAACATGGTTATTGTGACTAGATGGTTTATAAACTAGAAGGAACCAGAAGTAAAAAGTCCGTTATGAAATATTACCTTGAAAGTGAAGTAAAATTGGGAAAACAAAACCTCTCAAACTAACTATATTGTACATGGAAAACCTATTTCTCCACAAACCATACAGGTCTTTATAATCTCTGAAAGGGAAAAGAAATTAGAACATCATCATAATGCCACACCAGCATAGCTTGTTTGCCCCAGATATAGCAGCACCAAAATCAGCCAATCTGGGATAGGTGAAGTCACCAATATGCTGTTTGTCAACCAAAGTAATGAATGAGAAAATTATTCAAGTCTTTATATGATGAAAAACAAAAGACAGGTATACATGATAATCTGCCAATGCTTGTAATTCAACAAGACAAGACATTAGCTCTGTGAGTACAAATAACTAACAAAATATCCATCACCAGTACAGATTTCCGAAAAAAAAATTGCAGGAATAAAGATAACCAATTATATAATATCAAAAACTAGATTCAAAAACACTATAATTAACAATGCTTTGTGAAAAATCATCCAGATTCATCAAACACCTCTACATTAATAAAATTATCTTATCTTATCTTAATAAAGCATAGTTTGAACAAGTGTTGAGACCAGTTCCTGAACATGGAAGATCATCAGGATGTAAGTGAAACATGATGTTTCTTGAATCTTAAAAAACAAACCAATTGAACATATCCTCTAAGGTTGAAACCTNAATCGAACATATCCTCTAAGGTTGAAACCTCCCACTAATAGATTGTTTATTTTTCTCATATTACAAAAGATTACAATTAGTAATTAGTTCACTAGCAGATAGTAATTAGTAAATCCCTTGCTACAAGAATCCACTAGCAAATAGTAATTAATAAATCCCTTGCTACAAGAATCCACTAGAAAATACTAAAGTAGTAATTAGTTCAATATTTACTTTCAAGGTGATGGCAAAACCAATAATACCCCAAATGGTTTTTGATCAATGAAACTCCATAATAAAAAAGTTGCATAGTCTAATTTGGTGTATCAAGTGCTAGCCCTATTTCCAGAAGGGATAAGAAAGCAAAGTTGGCTTAGTACATTGACAGGTCGAAAAAATACCAAGTGTTTTGGCTCAGAGGCAAAGAAGTAGGATAAATCAAAGTTATTTGTCCAAATTGAACAATTTGTCAGCAAAATTGAATGCCCCAAGGGATAGCACACAATGACAGCTT